>RDRW01000680.1:0-67704 GCA_007896445.1 Puccinia hordei | reverse complement strand
TGTCAGCCTGGGTGTGGAACTAACCGTGGTTAAGGTTGTAACTGAGGTAGGTTGATGTTTAAAGTGGTTTGGGTAATGTTTTAAGTCCTGTAAAAAGGTACTTCCTCAATCAGTAAGTCTTGTCTGAGAGGCTTGCTCTAATTGCTCTAATTAGGCGCATCCAAATCAATACAAAGTATTAATAGGCATCCAAGGAGGTACTCACTTGGGTTCGTGGGTTCTACCTTATTGAAGGTAGGTTGTGGCCAATTCTTGAGGTAATAACAGTATTAAACTATAGATTATCCAGAATTGGGGGATTGTTGGAGAATGGGGAACTAAGCAAGGTAAATAACTCTAAGGTATGTACTGTGCTGGTGTGTTCTAAATATTCTCTGGGGGATAAACAACTGTTTACAGTCTGTTTATATATTGTAAGAGCTCCTCAAGGGGAACTGTGAGCGCTTCCATGACCTGGGAGGTACTGTGGAACTTCAGGGGCAAGACAGATCCTTTTGGGAGGATCTGTTAATGTTTATGATGTGATTTCTACTAAGGCTGTGTTATGGGACACATCTTTGATCAGTAGTCCTTAGTGGGATTGGATCACATCATGACATTTGTATTAATTGATCTGTTATTAATATTAATAAAGTTATTAACTTATAATGATGTCATTTATTATTGGTACATCTTATAAGTATTAATTATTATAATATTAATAAGTTTTTATTAATAAGATATAAATTACATATCTTATGCGTGAAATATTCCAATGTTAAGGAATGTGGGCGTAATCAGAGGGGAAAGAGTGATATCTGTTACTCTGGATATTTCACGTGACAGGGGGGCAAAGGCCTACAAGTTATGTATCTTGTATAACAGGAGTACATAGCTTAACCAGAATTATTCATGAAATATATTATTAAAGTATTATATTAATAATGTAATTAATGTACTTTAATAATATTAATATTAATGTAATAATAATGAAGGTATAATAATAATAATAACTACAGAATAGTAATTATTATTAAGGATAATAATAATATTACGTGGAGTTATTTAGAATAAATAATGATAATAAATAGTAATAATAATTAATAAGAATAGTAATTATTATTAGAATAATAATATTAATAATGTTTGCAGTTACGTGGTACATGTCAGGTACTGTGATATGTACTCAGTGGCTGACACTTCCTCCCTCTAAAAAGGGTTGACTAAAAAATTTTTAATGGTTTCTTTTGTCAACTCTGTATTGTCTCAGAATTCTTTCTGAATCAGGGATCTGATCAGCTGTAAGCCATTCATCCTCTTTGGATCCACTATATCTGACTAAGTACTGTTTAACATCTTCATTATTCTTTCTAATTTTTCTATGTTGTATAACTTTCTTAACTTTAATGAGTTGGTCTTTCTCTACTGGAGGTATCACAACTCTAATGTTATCTTTCCTTAGAGGAAATTATCATCATTATTAGGAATAAATGGTTTGATTAGACTAACTGGGAATGTGGGGTGTTTCCTTTCTAATTCTCCAGTTAATATAACTTCTACTGCATTTGCACCATGTAAAGCTTTAATTGTATAAGGTCCAACATAGGAGTCCCTGAGTTTCTTGGGTCCTGATAAATTAGAAATTAAATGTAGAAATAAGAACTTGATCTCCAACTTTAAATTGGTGAACTTTATGGGTTTTTCCCATCTGGTCTTATTATATTCAAAAGATTTCTTTATACATTCTGCTGCGTAATTAGCAGTTTTAGTCATCATTTGATGGAAATAGTGGCATTGGGGTGAATTGTTACTGATTTAGAGAGAACTAATTCTTGGGGAACCAAGGTATCCATCCTCTTTCTAATTCAAAAGGAGTAATGTCAGTACTACTGTGTTTACTGGAATTATAAGCAAATTCTAATGCTGGTAATAGTGAACACCAGTCATGTGAGTAATTATCTTTGTCTTTAAATTCTAGACCATAAGCACAATATCTTCTAATCATATCTTCCAAGGTTTGAATCATTCTTTCAGCTAATCCATCAGTCTGAGGATGATAAGCTGTAGAGAACTTCAATTGAGTGCCACATAAATCATATAAACCTTTCCAGAATTCAGATGTAAATTTTGGATCTCTGTCTGTAATAATATATCTAGGACATCCTACATCAGCTATAATCTTTTGCCAAAATAGTAGAGCTACATCAAATGCATTATTTTCCTTATGACATGGCAAGAATTTAGCTCTTTTAGAGAATCTGTCAACTACTACTAGTACAGATTGTAGTTATTCATTCCAGCTGGAGGTAATCCTGTAACAAAATCCATATTAATTACAGACCATCTTTCTGTTGGTTCTTCAATTTCCTGTAGTAAACCATATCTTTTTCCAGTAGCTTTATTTGCTTTTTGACATCTTTCACAAGATTCACAATATTCCTTGGTTGCATTTCTATAATGGGGCCACCAAGCTATATGTTTAACTCTTTCTATAGTTCTGTCAAAAGGAAAAATGTCCTGCTGTGATATTATCATGGCATTCTTTAAGAAAAGATTAATATGTTCCTTTTTAGCCAGAACTACTACGCTAGTATGTTTGGTTCTATGATATATCAATCCATCCAGAAGTGAAAATCTGTTTTCATTAAAGGCAGTAGACCAAGGTTCTTCTAAAGAATTAATCAAGTCCAGGTTTTTATGTTTACTTTGTAGAATTTCTTTAAGAGTGGAGCAATTCTTGTCCAAGTTATAACTTTCACGTATTTCATCCCAAATTCTTCCTTCATTTCAGTAACATGAAGTCCAAGAATGTCATAGGTTTCAGAAGGGTCATCATAAGCAGGATTATTTGCATCATTAATTAATGGAAAAAGGCACATAATTTTTGCAGCTATCTCTCCATCCCAAGCAGGATTTTCTGGTAGATTGTCTAAAGACCATCTACTGAGACCATCAGCATTTTTATGTATATTTCCAGCTCTGTGGACAATAGTCATACTTCCTCTCCATTCTTGGATTGCAATCTGCCATCTTAACATATGTCTGTTGGGAGTTTTCATACTGAGTAAACTTTTGAGTGCACTACAATCAGTAATAACTTCAAAATCACAACCATCCAAGTAGTAATATAATTTGTCTAAGGCCCATACTAGACATAAGCATTCTAGTTGGCTAGCACCATATTTCTTTTCACTGTCCTTAAGTGTGCGTGAAATATAACATATTACTCCTTCTTTGGGAATGTCCTGTAAATCTTGTACTTGATGTAAAGCAGCTCCAAGTCCTTCCATGCTTGCATCTACATATAATTTGTAAGGCTTGTGAGGGTCAGGCATTAATAATATAGGGGCAGGTTAACATTTCTCTGATTTTATTAAAGGCATCTACTCTGGGGGAAGTCATCTCATATGCAGTGTTTGGACTAGTAATTTGGTACAGGGGTCCAGTAATTTTAGCAAAGTCTTTAATGTGTTGCCTGTAATAACTAGCAAAACCTAAAAATGATTGTAATTCTTGACATTAGTTGGCATGGGCTTAAGCAATACTGCAGCCACTTTATTCATGTCAATAGCAATACTAAGTCCAGAAACTATATGTCCAAGTGCTTTTAATTCCTTAAAACCAAATTGACATTTGCTCATGGATATTTTCATATTCATTTTTGTAACTCTGTCTAAAACTATTGAAAGTTTTTCCAAATGTTCTTTCCAGTCTTGACTAAAAATAATGATGTCATCAATGTAGATAATAAGCCACCTTCACGTAATTCCTTGTGGAATTCTATGTCCATCATTCTTTGGAAGTGAGAGGGGGCATTCTTAATTCCAAAAGGCATTCTTTGGTACTCATAAATTCCCATATGTAATATTATTCTCATCAAATATCTACTGTCTTCATGAATTACATTCTGATGGAAACCTTTGAGTACATCCATACAAGTTATAAATTTGCATCTTTTAACTGAGTCAGTGCTTCACTGATTTTGGGCATGGGGTATCTGTCAGGTATGGTATAATTATTAAGACCTCTAAAGTCTCCAACCATTCTTGATTTTCCATTATGCCAAGCAATAATAACTGGGGTAGTAACTTCTACATTTTCATTTGCTCCCACTTTGCGTAAGACATTCATTCTTACTAATTCAGTAACATGCTGCTGTAAGGCTCTCTACTTCTGGGGGAAGCAGGATAAGCAGCTTTCCTTAAGCAGGAGGATAAGGTCTAGTAGTATTAAGATTAATTCTTACTTCATGTCCTCTAATGCTTCCAAAGGGTTCATCAGCAGTGGCAAATGCAAGTTTCTTTTATGTAGCAAGTTCTTCAGTTCCTTAATTGCTCATCATCTAAATTCTCAGCAATCTTTGCTTCTAATATTGTATTATCAAAGTTAGAATTATTGATAGAATTACATTCAAGTTGTTCCAGGTTCATTTTGTCACTTATTCCAAGTTCAAACTTGTTCATAATGTCACCATTGAAGGTAAAATATCTTCCATTAGAATTTATCACATCTATTCCATAATTAATGATATAATCATTTCCTAAAATGATATATTTCATTTAAAATCTTCCATAACTATTAATTCAGTGGTAATCTGAATACTTTGTCTGTTATGAGGGAATATAAATAGTAATAGTTTGATAATACCTAGTGGTTTCAATTTGCTGTTACAACTGTAGAATTTCTCAGAATTAATGGGGATAATTCTTTCTTCATTGAGGCAATATCTTATGTAATAATTGTGGGACCAATAATAGAGCAGAAAGCTCCTCCATCAATTAAACATTTAATTTTAAACTTGTTACATATTATTTAGTGATATTAGTACCACCAGTCTTATGTATATTTCCAGAATGCATCTCCTTGGACAAGTGTAATTTCTTAATGTTTACAGGTCTGAATTTATCTTCCATTTTAGAAATATTAGATATGATCATTCATCTTTTGAAACAATGGCATGAGTACTGTGAATATCTGAGTCAGAATCAATGGAATCAGAATCAGAATCATCTGGTAAAGATTCTATACTGGATTGAGAATCATCATTAATTGGGACCAAGTTGTCATCAATGTTTTCAATACAATGTACCTTCTTACTAGATTTCTTATTGGGACATTTATTGGATCTATGTCCTTTCTTTCCACCTTCCAAACACGTAATTTCTTTCTCAGAAGTGTCTTTGGTTTCCTTCTGGTCTGATTTCCTGGGATCTTTGTAATTATCTCTTTTGACAGATTTATGCTTGTCTTTCTTGTCTTTTCTTTTAACATTGACAAGACTTTCCAGTTGATTGATGAATTCAGTTAAATCACTGTCACGTGGTAGAACTCTGCGCATCATGTACCTAGTATTATGATCTAATTGTCCAAGTAATTTATCATTAATAGAGGCATTGTCTACATCTCTTTCAATGGCTTTAATTCTGTTTACTTGTTGTGTAACCCAATCAGATGGTTCTACATCACTCAGTATGTCAAATCTGCTTCTTCTGAAGTTGGTTTTCACTTTTCTCTTCCATTCAGGAGTGCTAAATTTATTAATGATTTCCTTTTTCCAGAATAACCAATTTTTTATTGCCAGGTACTTCTTTTTTTCCTAGAATTATACCATGAATTTGCAACTCCAGTAAGAATTGAATTCAATTTTGAGCATATAATTTGATCAGGGGCATTAGTATCTTCTTTCAAGTTATCAATCCAATCAATAAATTTAAAGTGGTCATATTCTCCCACTCCAGAAAAGGTTAGCCACTCATTAGTCTTTGGCAGACCTGCTAACACTAATTTGTGGATGGCCTTGTCTTCATCCAAACTATTAATGGTGGATGTGGCCACTCTAATTTGTTGATTATTGAGAGTTGGTGTAGCAGTTTGATCCCTGCTGGTTCACTTGGGTACTCTCTAAAGGTGAAGGGGTCAAATTGGCCAATTGAGTTGTAATGACTGGAGGAATAGATTGACTGTCATCTCCAATGTCATTAATAGTATCATGTCTGCTTCTTGGTTGGGCATCTCTAGTCAGGAGTTCGTCCAACTTGTGCATGATATCTGAGTTGTTTTTGGTCATTTCTGACGTAACACATGTGAACTGTTTCTCAATTCTGTTCACTACATCTTCAAAAGGTTCTAAATTGAGAATCTACTTTATTAGTAGTATCTGATTGTAAATTCTGAATTTTTAATTCCAATTGTTCCACTTTCTTAAACCAGATCTTGGTTGGAATTACCTTGCTCTTCAACCCAGTCATCTATTCTGGTCATAGAATTAGACAGTTGTTTACTAAATGTTTTACAATGATCATCCAATTCTACATTAAACATATCAATTTTTGTATCCATTTCAGTCAACCTCTGTTGAATAAGATATAATGTACTATCTTCTGAGTTCACCTGCTCATCTGTGGCTCTCATAATTTTACGGCATAGTTCTTGTAAGTCATTGGACAGAGCTTTGTTACTATTGTTCATAGCATTTACTACATGTTGAAATGTGGTAATTTGTTGATGTTGTTCAGGGGTACAAGTAGAATTGTTTGAGTCATTAATTACTACACATGGGGAACTTTGTGTTCTAATTTTTTGACTAGATGATGGGGAAGTGTTACAATTCATGGGGATTCTTCCATCTGGCGCTCTTGACGGGCTATTTTGCCTTGCTCCAGATGTTGATAAGTCCCTTGGAGGGATCTCCCTAGGCGTACCATCTCTGAATAAATCTGGTTGCGCCACTGAGTATTCTTCCCTGTGTTCCTGGGATGTCTGGAATTGACATTTCTCCCCTTTGGACCACGGGGATTTTGGTTTCTGATGGGAGTATTTGAAGGATTGGGGGGAGAGAAAAGGATTCCTGGAGCCAAATGAAGTGGGTTCCAATCTTTGGTGCGGTAGAGGGCTGCTGGCAGACCTTTGAGGCTGACCATCTGACGGAAATCCTCCTGGCAGTAACTTAGATGGGCTTTCACAGCATTGAAGCTGCTTCTGTTTCTCACATCTTTCAACCAGTATTTGTTTTCCTTCATCCTGTAGTAAAATCTCTCGAATTTTTCCTCTGCTGTGACTAGAATCAGAAGAATTTCCCTTATCATTAGTCTTTTTACTTCTATAAATAATTTTATTTAAAGATTCTTGTCTGCCAGGGGGCAAAAACTGACGCTGATGGAAATCCAAGTCCTGGCTCTGGCTCCCTGGTGCGGCCATTGTAACCTCTATTTCTAAGGGAAGGAGGAGTCATGGTAAAAAATGCGTAAAAAGTTGTTAGTGGGAGATTTTTAATAAGGATATAATTTGTTAAGGATTTAATTCACCAGATGATTTGTCTGATGGAGTAACAGAGGCTTCTCTGTTAGTGGTAATCTCAGAGGTTTCTCTAGTGTCACGGGCTGTAGTGGTCTTGTCAGACACTTTCAAAGATATCCAATTCAGGAGTGAGGTTGTCTACGTTGGTGGACACTAAAAACAAAAGAAAATTAGTAAAAATGTGTATATTTTTACTTATTTTAAAGATGTTTGCTTACTCTTCAGAATTTTTCTTTGAAGAGGGCTTAAAAGGGTTATTGTTTTTATAGAGAAAGAGGTATAAAGTAGTGTGAATTTGTTACTTTATTGAGAGTAATAGTAGTTGTACTATGATTTTTATGCGGTAAAATCAAGTTGCTTGTTGTGAGTGTGACAAGACTTGAAAGGAGTCTGCTTTTATGTCTAAAATTCCAGGTGGAAATGACAAAAAAATGAGCTAAATTTTTAGTAAGATGTGCCTGAGAGGGGATTAGTCTTCCTTTCAGGTTGGGAGAGTAACTGATCAAATTGATCTGTTTAACAGTTGAATTTGTTCTTTTTTTAGTTGTTTTTATTGGTTAAAATCACGGAGATACTCGACGTGATTTGTGAGATGTGCCTGAAAGGGGATTAGTCTTCCTTTCAGGGTGAGAGATAATATGTAAACTTGGTCCAAAATGATCTGATTTACTGTAATTTGTGTTAGTTTACACTCTTTTACTATGTACAAATCACGGAGTGACTCTGAAACGTGATTTGTGAGATAAAAAAGTCTCGACGGGGCTAATACACACTGTTCCCGATGTGTAATAATGGAATGGATCAGACAGTTGTATTCTGCTGATTTTTCTCGTTATTTTGATCTACTCAACACCTTGATAGCTCAAGTATTGAGTGAGAAAGTCTAACGTCGGCGACTCTTATGATCGGATATAAGGGTCTTATCCGTGTATTACACTGTAGAATGTATGCTGGAACTTCCAGAAGTGCGTCGGCGCACGTATGTATACTGTAGATCCTGGAATATCCAGGGAATACAGTATGTAACACGTGATCAGGCTAGAAGATCAATCTTCCGATCACTTATATATTATGTAGTATACACCCGGTATGTACTACGGTGTGTATTACCACTTATATGCGGTAACTATGGGTATTACCACTATGTAATTCGTGATCGAGGAGGATTGGTAGGGATGATGTGACTAGTGCCTTGGGAATGGAGGCTCTAGAGATTAAGAGAACGAGATTTTAGTAGTGTAAATCTACTACTGTGGTTCGAATGGTCTACTCAGAATCTCTCTATGAGTAGTGGATCTACTAGAACGTAGAATTTTGAGGGGATTTTATTATAAAAAAGGCGCTTTTTTCCTGTTTTTGATCAATATCTTCAGCCAGATATTGGTTTTTAATGTTTTATATGTTTTTGTAGTTTTATAATTTCGAGTATTTCTCAATTTTTGTAGGGTTTTGATTTTTCTTAGACTCAAATTTGGGAAGCAGACTCTGTTTTTTATTGCAATTTTATAATTTTTTAGAGATAAGAAATATAGAAAAAAACAAGCGGTATTTTTTATGATTTTTTATTTTTTCTGTAGTTAAAAGCAGTTAATCTAGGGTCTTTGTTCCTTCTACTGTTTCTAAGGAGGTATCTAGGGACTTCTGGAGGGTCACAATCCAAAAAAGGAGGAACAGACACGTAAGTATTAGTAGAAGAAGTTATATCACAATATATATCATTAAAGGGTGGATTTCCTTCTTCTAAGGCTGATCTAATTTCCTTTCTGACTATTTTAGTGTGCTCTTCTTTGGTTAATACTTCAGATTCTTCAGTATTAAGCAAGGTGCCGTCAGGGGAATAAGTGTTGGTGAGTCTAAGTTGTTTTATTTTCGTCCAGGTACAGTTATAGAATTGGTCTTCTCCTTCTATAACTTCAGTTTTGATAACCAGTTGTGACGTGGTGATATTGTCAGGGTTTTCCAATTGGTAATGTCTCTGTTGGAAGAGGTTGGAGTTCTTTTTGAAGTCACAAATGATTTCTGGCATCTATTAAAGGGCCATTTTCACGAAAAATAAAAAGGTAAGGAGGTGTTAGTGATGATTTTTAAGGGTTTAAAGGGTGAAAAATCACGGATAAATAAAGGTCAGACCCCCAATTGTCAGCCTGGGTGTGGAACTAACCGTGGTTAAGGGTTGTAACTGAGTTAGGTTGATGGTTTAAAGTGGTTTGGGTAATGTTTTAAGTCCTGTAAAAAGGTACTTCCTCAATCAGTAAGTCTTGTCTGAGAGGCTTGCTCTAATTGCTCTAATTAGGCGCATCCAAATCAATACAAAGTATTAATAGGCATCCAAGGAGGTACTCACTTGGGTTCGTGGTTTCTACCTTATTGAAGGTAGGTTGTGGCCAATTCTTGAGGTAATAACAGTATTAAACTATAGATTATCCAGAATTGGGGGATTGTTGGAGAATGGGGAACTAAGCAAGGTAAATAACTCTAAGGTATGTACTGTGCTGGTGTGTTCTAAATATTCTCTGGGGGATAAACAACTGTTTACAGTCTGTTTATATATTGTAAGAGCTCCTCAAGGGGGAACTGTGAGCGCTTCCATGACCTGGGAGGTACTGTGGAACTTCAGGGGCAAGACAGATCCTTTTGGGAGGATCTGTTAAAGTTTATGATGTGATTTCTACTAAGGCTGTGTTATGGGACACATCTTTGATCAGTAGTCCTTAGTGGGATTGGATCACATCATGACATTTGTATTAATTGATCTGTTATTTAATATTAATAAAGTTATTAACTTATAATGATGTCATTTATTATTGGTACATCTTATAAGTATTAATTATTATAATATTAATAAGTTCTTTTATTAATAAGATATTAAATTACATATCTTATGCGTGAAATATTCCAATGTTAAGGAATGTGGGCGTAATCAGAGGGGAAAGAGTGATATCTGTTACTCTGGATATTTCACGTGACAGGGGGGCAAAGGCCTACAAGTTATGTATCTTGTATAACAGGAGTACATAGCTTAACCAGAATTATTCATGAATATATTATTAAAGTATTTATATTAATTAATGTAATTAATGTACTTTAATAATATTAATATTAATGTAATAATAATGAAGGTATAATAATAATAATAACTACAGAATAGTAATTATTATTAAGGATAATAATTAATATTACGTGGAGTTATTTAGAATAAATAATGATAATAAATAGTAATAATAATTAATAAGAATAGTAATTATTATTAGAGATAATAATTATTAATAATGTTTGCAGTTACGTGGTACATGTCAGGTACTGTGATATGTACTCAGTGGCTGACACCTTTGGAGGGAACCAAACCACCCCTGCTTGCAGGCCCCTCCTAAAAACAATTCTAATATCTTTTATATTCATGAAATATATTAAAAATCACCCAAAAACTCTCATTCTATTTTTTTTTTGACTTGCACTGTCAGCCACCAAGATATTACATATAACATGTAACACTTGAAACTGCAAGCTGAAATAATTAATAATATTTAATTGTATTATTATTTATTATATTATATTATATTTATTTTATTTATTTATTTATTTATTTTTTACTTGGATTTCTGATTATAACAAAAATTATACTTGATTGTTTCAACAATTGGTATAATAGTCTAACAGTTAAGAACAAGCTTATGAGCATCTGATTGGTATACAAGGCTCTGTGTTCAAGCCACACTCATGACCACATGTAGAAAATAGTAATAAATTCATTCGAGTTATATCTATTTTTGATCAAAAATAAAAGGAAATTTAACTAAAGAAAATCCTTGGCAAATCAATTTTCAAACACACAATAAATGGATCAAGAACCAGTTATTGGTATAGCTTTTTCCATGAAAATCCTGGAAAATCCCACCATAACCCATAGTAATGTATACTATAAGATTACATATGTATTTTAATAATAATTTATGTATTATGTATTATATACATATGTACATGTGATTTTAAATCAATGATCCTTCAGGGCCAGCGCTTTTTCAAGCTATGGTCCCTAGATAATCTATTCACAAGTATTTTCTAGTGAAATAAATATTTATTACTGAAATTAATATTTACCACTAAATATAGTTAGTGTGAAACAATTATGGGGTCATTCCAAATAGAAATGACACCATATTTCACATCTGATCACAAACAGGGTGATCACTTCCCCCTGGTGATCTTACTCTGATCACTGCTTTTGATGAGCATGTGAAAAGAATTAATATTTTATTATTTAAGAAAAGGTTTTCTTCACTAAATTGAATACAACCTCCCCATCAACTTTAACCCCTACTTAGATAACTCATTATAAGCTACCAAGGCACTAACCTTCTCCTGTAAGTAAGGAGGACTTGCCTTTTCCCTTATAACTATCTTATTTAGTTAAAATTCCTCAAAAACTTCCCCCAATAAATTAATATTACTTAATTCTATTGGAAGAACCGTGTCATAATCTGGTTAACCCTTCTGCGGAAATTTATTTCCAACAGAATTCTGGTAGAAGGCATTTAGAACCTGTTTATTTGCTACTTAAGTGTCCTTACACTATATTATATATATTACAAAGCTTATAATCTTTTATTCACACTTTAAAAGTGTAAGATCTTCTTTTATTCCTCTCTGTACACGCCACAATCAGTGTAATAGAGTACAGGAAGTTGACACAACAGTTCATTGGCACGGTCGAAGGTGACAATGAATTGAGTCCTGTCCAGGAATTTATTGATTTTGTGAATGGGCAGAAGGCAATCAAGAAACTCACGGGGAAGGAGTATCCAGCTGCAGTAAAAAAATCTAGGAAGAAACAAGCTGGTAAAAACAATTTCAACAGTGGCAAGTATGACAAGGGTATGTGTACTAATTTGATGTTCTGCTGTTACTCCATGCCAATTGATCCTTTTCCTTTGTCTTTTTATTTAAAGGTGGCAAAGAGGCCAATATCCAGGATGTCAGAGATAAACTTGGGGCAGCTCTTTCTGTTTACCTTACTGCTGCAAATGTGCTGCTGTTCTGAACCTGAATTGATAGCTGCTGAAACCAGTGGGCAATATACCAAAGGCTGGCCAGGAGATACAAAAGTGGTTCTTAAAAAGCTTGGGGTTAAGTTACGGGTTAAACAGAACGATCTCAATGTAACCCCTGAATCTTTTTGTAGTGCGCTTGCCCCAAAGTGGAATGCTGATCTGAAGCGACTCCAAGTGGCTATGGGTGAAAAATAGCATCTACAGATACTGCCAACAACACCAGCTCCCAACAACCTGATGCAACACAAGATTCAGATTTTCGTGATACCAACGGTAGCAATTCACAAGATGTCAACCCGGCTGGAATTGATTCCAATTTAATAAAAACCTCAGTTAATATTTGAACCACCTTCTCCAGTCCACCAACGTCACCTTGACCAGCCATCACTCCTCAGAAGAAGGCAAAGAAGTCGGCAACATCCACAAATCCTAAACCTCTTTGCAAGGATTCAAAAACCAAGAAGGACCAACCTCCAATGAGAAATACATCAAATAGACCAGCTATATTGGGTAGAGGTGCAAAGCAGGGTGCTAATAGTCTTCCAAAGACTCCTAAGAAACAACGGACTGTTTCTAGCAATGAAGATTCATCCCATGGAAGAAGAGTTGGTTGAGGAGGATGAAGAGTTGGATGAGGTGGAAGAAGAGGAGGTTGGGGGGGGAAGCAGAGGAGGATGAGGAGGAGGAAGGGCCAAATGAGGGGAATGAGGAGATTTCATAATCCGGATGAGAATTGGTACAAGGTGTACCCTCACCTTTGCTTGAAATATTTGTTTTACTTTGTCTTCCACACACCTCAATTTAATTTTTCAATATGATACTCACTCTACTCCCAATTTTTGTCAAGATAAATTCACTCATGATCTTTATGGAGATGATGTCTGAGCACTAAATTGAATTAAATTATACAAAATTATGCTGAATTTATAAAGTAGCAAAAAAAAGTTTGGTAGGCTCCACATTGAGCAAGCAGAGTTGGGATGATTTTAATCTGATTGTAAGAAAAATACAAGAAAAATTCAAGCAAAAACTTTATGATAATGTGCGCATAAACACACTGTTGGATGGATGGCGGTCAATGAAGTATCTGCACGTTTTAATGTTGTTACTTTCACCGGTGGTTACTTTTGGACTTTTTTGGATGAGCTTGGTCGATGTTGGTTATGATGGTGTTGAGGTAGTGGATGTTGGTTATGTTGGTGTTGAAGGGTAGTAAGGGTAGTACATAATGTTTGTAAGGTGTGTGTTATGTTACAACTTGGCCGCGCGGGACTTAGAATTTTTGAGTGGGGTATTGGCAAAATATTGGTGACATGTGTAACCTCCCAAATATTTTATTTGACAGTGCCAATAACCCGGTGAGCGTACAGTAATCGCACCCCGCTATCGTACCCGTTTACTATATACAAAAGGTGTGGCCACGGGTACCGCGACTGCATGTATGCCCTTTTGGACTCACACATTCCAGTCGCGGGACCGGTAGACTGAAACTTATTGAGTCAGAACTAAATAACACTCAAGTCCCTAATCTCAACATCAACAACCAAAACCAAAACCAACACAACATTGATATTTCAAGATTATGCCCAGTGGAACCGAGATCAAGAGACATAATAACTCAAACTCATGCTGGGTAGTCATCCATAAGCAAGCGTATGACCTCACTCACTTCCTACCAGAACATCCAGTTCAGTATACTCTCTTCTTATCTGATTTATCCATCCACACTCTCACTAACTACACATGTATCTATCATCATCAAACAGGGTGGACAAGCTATCATCCTCAAGTATGCAGGAAAAGATGCCACGTTAGTCTCATATTCACCTCATCACAATTCCATCAACGAGGTATAGATACTAATCATCCACTTGCCCTTTGGATTGGAAATTAGGCTTGCCTATGATCCTATTCATCCCCCTGGCACTATCGAAGAATATCTGGACAAAGAATATCACAAGGGACCTGTATCCGACGCCGATCTGAAATCGTCAGTCATACCATCTTCCCTCAAAAAAACAAAAAACAAAAACGCCCCCCCGAAATCTGAAGAAAGTACACCACTAAAGCTTACAGCCAGAGACGAGTAACCAGAGGAAGAGTCAAACCAAAGACGACGGACAAGAAGTCCCAAATTTATCGAGCTGTTTGAGTCTCTACGACTTTGAGTCGATCGCAATCTCACGACTTAATGCCCAGGCTTGGGCGTACTATTCCTCAGGCGCCGACGACGAAATATCCTTACGTGAGAATCGTGCCGCCTTTCAAAGAGTTTGGTTCCGTCCACGAATCTTGAGAGACGTACGTACGATCGACTATTCCTGCGTCTTGCTAGGATCTCAATCCAGTATGCCCATGTGAGCTCTGATCTCCCACTCTCTTTCATTCTCCCTCTTCTCAACAAATTATCTATCTATTTATTTATTCATTTCTCGGGGGGGGGGGGGGTCTAGCTACATTACAGCGACAGCATTAGGAAAGTTAGGTCATCCAATGGGCGAAAAGAACTTGACAATAGCCGCGGGAAACCAAGGCTTGATCCAAATGATACCTACCTTAGCCTCCTGTGCATTCGACGAACTCGTAGAGGCCCGGGTCGCGGGTCAGACCCAATGGTACCAAGTCTATGTTAACCAAGACCGCTCGAAGACCGCCCGCCTCATCCATAAGGCCGTCCAATCCGGAATCAAGGCCTTCTTTATCACCGTCGACGCCCCTCAATTAGGGCGACGTGAGAAAGATATGCGTCTTAAGTACATCTATACATACCCTCCTTCTCCCTCTTTTGTTTTGCTTTATACTCCTTAAATCTTCTTACGCGAGAAAGGGGTTTCTTTTTCTTGATTAGGTTCGAAGATCTTGGCTCAGATCTTCAACACAAAGGAAACGAAAAAGTCGATCGAAGTCAAGGAGCTACAAGAGCTATCAGTAGCTTTATAGATGCTAGTCTTTCTTGGGACGATATTCCTTGGCTCAAGTCACTCACCAATCTTCCTATCCTTCTAAAGGGCGTCCAAACTTGGGAGGTATATATCTTCCTCTTTCTTCACCCACATACATACAAATACGCCTCCCGTTAACTTTTCCGCGTTTCTTCTTTTCTGGGTGTCAAAACACAAAAGGATGCAATGATGGCCAAAAAGCATGGATTACAAGGAATCGTGTTGTCGAATCATGGGGGAAGACAGTTAGATTACAGCCGATCAGGGCTAGAAGTCCTGGAAGAAGTGGTGACCAAGCTGAAGAGTCTAGGAGAATGGGAGCCCGCGAAGTTTGGGGTGTTCATGGATGGAGGCGTGCGTCGGGCGAGCGATGTATTGAAGGCAATATGTCTGGGTGCGACGGCCGTAGGAATCGGGCGGCCGTTCTTATATGCTTATTCGGTTTATGGGGTCGAGGGCGTTATCCGAGCGATCGAGATCCTTAAAGACGAACTGGAAATGAACATGCGACTCAGTTCAGTCCAACTCCTTCCCATACACCCCTCCTATACATACATACATATCTGACTCTTGTTTCGCTTCAATTGACCAGTCGGCGCCCCTTCTCTTGCGCATCTTTCGCCTGATATGCTCGACATCTCCGCACTCAAGAGCCGCATAGTAGACACCACGCCTGACTTCAAGGCCCGTCAGAACTACATCGTCAGTCCTCCACTCCCCTCTCCCTCTCTCTGTTCGATTCCTTCTACTGACGCTTTCCCTCTCTATGTTGTTTTGGTTTTGTTTTCATCTAGCCTTTACCTCAAATCAAAGGCTCTAGACTTTAACCACCCCTTAGCCAAGTCTCCTTGTATTAAAAAATTTCTATGTATTGATGTACAACCTGATTGTATTAGTGGTCATATTTCATCTGTCATCTTTTTATCTGTTCCCGATTGAGTGATTCTTTATCCCGGTATATTGTCTCGTTCTTTCTTTATATATTTTTCTTTCTATCTCCATGGTCCAGTTCAAACACTTCATTGTGTGGTTATCGTCTACAATCATCTTTTTTTTTGTTCCCCCCGCATTTTCCCTTCTGTTTGTTACATCGTCTCTCTCTCTCTCTCATCATGTTGTATGTGTCTCTGTGTACTGTAGCCAGCTTGAATGGCACCAGACTTTTTTTTTTTTTCAATCAAAATGTGCCAATCATAAATTTCTGATACACATATACAATGGTAGGTCTGGACTTTGACAATCCTCCTTGCCATTCATGTCAAGCTTATATTAGATGTCATACTTTTCTTCAAATTTTAGGTTTCCAACAGCATCCACCAAATGGAATATAATTAAAACCGGAAAAAAAGTGGAGGATTGAGTTACCTTTGAAACCACTGGCCTGTTCATACAGGGGCTGGTGTAAGTCCCAGAAAAGAAATAGAGAAGATTCTCAGGACAAGTGTCCTTATTTTTTTTCACAATCTTGAACATATCTGAAGCTGTCGGTAACATGAGACATCCTTTGCAATAAAGTCTACCCATGCTGATTTGATTCCCAACCAGCTCGGGCACATGAATGCATTTGAGCTTGATAACATTGCCATTGAGTGTTTTGACAAATAAGTTTCCAATACCGGCGGATGTAGTCGGCTTTCTATCAGCTAGCTCAATGGTACAGCCTTTCTCTTCTTGCTAAGTTGAAAAGGTGTCTGGATTAGAGATCATGTGATGGGAAGCCCCGCAATCGAGATAGGCGGTGGTTGAGGATAAGGATCTGGAATGAGCTTCCTAACAACGCATTGCCAGGCACTATCAGAACTTGATTGTGATGATTGTCTCCTAGATGCTTTCTTAGCTTTGCCTGATGTTTTTTGTGTTGTTTCTTGTACTTAGCTTTCTCTTCTGGATGCAATTCAAAGCAATGGTCTCAAGAGTGATTGGCTTCTGGGGAGTGTACTCCATCTTTACACTTGAAGTTGGAGAAGGTAGGTTGTGGCCAATTCTTGAGGTAATAACAGTATTAAACTATAGATTATCCAGAATTGGGGTATTGGTGGAGAATGGGGAACTAAGCAAGGTAAATAACTCTATGGTATGTACTGTGCTAAGGTGTTCTAAATATTCTCTGGGGGATAAAGAACTGGTTACAGTCTGTTTATATATTGTAAGAGCTCCTCAGGGGGGGACTGTGAGCGCTTCCATGACCTGGGAGGTACTGTGGAACTTCAGGGGCAAGATAGATCCTTTTGGGAGGATCTGTTAACGTTTATGATGTGATTTCTACTAAGGCTGTGTTATGGGACACATCTTTGATCAGTAGTCCTTAGTGGGATTGGATCACATCATGACATTTATATTAATTGATCTGTTATTAATATTAATAAAGTTATTAACTTATAATGATGTCATTTATTATTGGTACATCTTATAAGTATTAATTATTATAATATTAATAAGTTCCTTTTATTAATGAGATATTAAAGTACATATCTTATACGTGAAATATCCCAATGTAAGGAATGTGGGCATAATCAGAGGGGAAAGAGTGACATCTGTTACTCTGGATATTTCACGGGAAAGGAGGGCAAAGGGCCTACAAGTTATGTGTCTTGTATAAAAAGAGTACATAGAGTAACCAGAATTATTCATGTGTTATTAATGAATGTATTATTAAAGTATTTATATTAATTCTTGTAATGAATGTACTTTAATAATAATAATAGTAATGTAATAATAATGAATGAATAATAATAATTGTAATAACCCAAGAATAGTAATTATTATTAAAGATGATAATAATTAATATTACTTGAAGTTATTTAAAGGAATAATATAACTAGTAATAAGAATAAATAAGAATAGTAATTATTATTAGAGATAATAATAATTAATAATATTTGCAGTTACGTGGTACATGTCAGGTACTGTGATATGTACTCAGTGGCTGACATAATACATAAACTATTTACTTACATATGTATGTAATCTTGTAGTATATATTACTATGGGTTATGCTGGGATTTTCCAGGATTTTCATGGAAAAAGCTATACCAATAAATGGTTCTTTATCCATTTATTGTGCGGTTGAAAATTAATTTGCCAAGGATTTTCTTTAATTAAATTTCCTCTGTTTTGATAAGAAATAGATATAATTTATATGATTTTTATTACTATTTTCTGAATGTGATCATGAGTGTGGGTTGAACACAGCGCCTTCTAGATATTCATAAGCCTGTTCTTAACTGTTAGACTATTATAAAATTTCTTGAAACAATTAGGTCTAATTTCTGATTCAATCAGAAGGTCAAGTAAAATGAATAAATAAAAAGAAAATACATAATAATACAATTAAGGAATTATTATTTATTCATCTTGCAGTTTCAAGTGTTACATGTTAGATATAATATATTGGTGGCTGACAATTACTGATTTATGGCAAATTAGACAATTCAAAAATATATACACACAATTTATGGCCTACATGTGATCAGATATTTGAAAGAGTAGTAAGGACTATGATTTATTTCATGTGTTAGACTTCATGTTTGTGACTTAAGAGTATAATACATGTTTTTATTCTTTTATTGTTTCCATAAAAAGAGAAATGAAGAGTATCACTTGTACCTACAAGGGTATAGGTAAAGATGCCTTGCTGGTGGTGCAATTGCGTGTTTTGTTGAGGATGGTGATTTTAATGAGGAAGAGTGATAGAAGGGATTGTAATATGGGGATGGAAGAAGGAATCAGATGGGAAGGATACAAGTGTGTAAGTGATGAACAAGTTATGATGAAGAAATGATGACAGCCTGGAATTTGAGAGTGGTAAGCGAGTTGGGTGAGGAGAAATGTAGGTGTGTTTGTATAGGGAAATGTGGGATGAGGGATGATAAACTGGGTAGAGTTACACAAAGATTTGAATGTTGATTTGTCGGTTTCTGTAATGCTAAAGCGTGAGGATGAAATCCAGTAAGTAATCTTTGGTCATCCTTTTTATATTGTGCAGGTAGTTTCAGTCTTCTGCATCAAGATAGGTTTGATGCGCGCAACCTCCCCAATCATCCTCATTCAATATGTTATTTAAAACAAATAAAATTAATAAGTAAAACAAGTAAAATAAACAAAACAAAATAAAATTATGGAGGGCAGTGTGGTGTGCTAAATGCGTTCAAGTATCAAAAGTACATAAAGGCATAGTTTTATATCAAGAAGGAGGGATATTACTGGTTTTTTTATGGACAAATTGGATTCTGCCGGGTATTTAACCCATAGTCACTCTCTGAACAACCACAGGGCCAGCTGCACTTAGACAAAACCCAGTCAGGATAAAATCAGTTTTGTTTAAATTATAAGTACATAGTTAAAGTTTAATGTATAGTCACACACAGAGTCACATGTATAGTCACACGTAGAGTCACATGTATAGTCACACGTAGAGTCACATGTATAGTCACATGATTCATCACATGCTTGTTTAGGACTCACCAGCTAAAATGCCTCATGTTTCTACTCACCAGCTAAAATGCCTCATATTTTACTATATAAAGGGGAGGTTGTTCCCCCCAAGAAGGAAAATCATGCCAGTTTTTGGGAAGTAATTCTATTTCGTAGTTGCACAAAAACACATAGCATCCAATAGTGATCTTAATCAAGTTTGCCGCTGAGCATACCTTTCATACCTCAGAGAAGAAAAACAGGTAAATAAGTAGTGTTGCCCCTTTATTGTGCTCTTAAAGTAAAGTGTTATCATCACAGTGCTCTCTTAGCTGAAGGTTAAGAAAGAAGGCAATACAACTTGAATAGTTCCCATTGATTCATTGTCCACCCCAGAACATACATATCTTTGCTCTGCTAAACAAACATCTGATGTAAGTCTGAAAGGGATTGCTACTCATAGTTTTCTCTATCATAAAGTCTTACGCCACAACAATAAATAAATTTTGTTGTAAGAATTCTGTGTAGTATAACAGAGGGGCAGGTCTTTCAAACCACCCGTAACAGTAGTATTACCTAGTTGGAATAGTCTATTGTTATTTCCCCCTCACAGAACTGCCATCCGTCCCAAAGGAGTTCTCACATCTGGTGTCCCAACAGTGGCCTAAAATATACATTCAGAAGATCAGAAAAAGTCCTCACTAGCAAAAAAAAATATAATAATCTGTTCACAGTGGAGCATCCAAAGCACGAATTACAGGGCACAGACGTAACCTGGCACAACCCAAGCTTAACAGAACAAGAGCAAGAATTTCTTAGTGAATACGTAGATAACATACCCCGGAAAACTAAAGACACTCAACCGCTACAACCAGAGGAATTTGAAGCAATATCAGATATCTACAAATCAAAAACCACAATGGCCAATTCTCAAACGGATCCAATAGTGGCCCTTCAGGAAAAGGAACAGGAACTGTCCAAGTTGCAGGAGTCAGTAGATGAAATGATGCAAGAACTGAGGGAAATGCGTAAAGAAAGGGAGAGGCTCACTACCTTACTTAACCACCCGCAACAAGTTCCAATTCCGGAAACACCGCGCCCAGCAAGAGGAACATCCTTGAGATTTGCAACATCAACACCTTATGCTGACCGAACACAGTTGCTAGACACAACAGTGGGAGCAGGGAATCAAACTTACAATATTGCATCACCAGAAATCTTGCCCATGTTGGAGGACTCATTGGAGACTAGTCAACGCCGCCAGCAAACCAAAATCAAACTCTTGGAAGAACAGAGAGGAGTTATGTTAGATGCCAAGAAAACAAACCTTCACTTTGACGGTACAGAAGTGGAAGTCTTTATAAGAAGAGTGGAGAAGGTGGCATTTATACAAAATGCAGGTGCAGTAGACCTGGCTTTCCAGTTACCCTTGATTATCAGTAATAGAAAAATCAGTGAAGCTATAGAGCAAATGGAAGGACACGAGACAGGAAACTGGGAGCTGCTGAAGAAGGAACTGGTCAGGAAATGGGGGAGAGCAATACCTTTTAGGAAATATAAGGAAGATGCTATACCACGCTTGGTTCAGAAAGCCCAGGAGAACCAAGGTCTGAAAAATAGAGTGGAGTATCGAAAATTCATTGGTGAATTGGAAGAAATGACAGACTATTTTTTTAGAATGGAGTACAGTCACCTTAATCCAGAAAGTGGAGACCCACTTTGGAGGGCCCTGTCACCAGAGCTCAAGAAAGAAGTCACCAAAGCGCTAGCCCATGCTAAGAAACTCAAGAAAACTAAGGATGGACGTAACATCATCCCTGAGTTGGAAACTCTGAAGGAATACGTGGAAATGGCACTCACAATAATTGACTTTGATGAAGATGAAGTTCAGGGCATCACCGAGGATTCAAACAAAAAGCGGGTAAAGATTCAAGATCCTAATGATACGGAGGAACTGAAGGAAAGAATTCAGAAGCTTAGCAGGGCCCTAGAATATCATACAAAAGACCCGCCTCCCCACCTAAGCAGGCCAGCATCACCAAGTGGTACTAGTATGAGACCCGGATTCTCAGACACAAGGCCACGGTTTACAACTCTAGAATGCTTTTATTGCAAAGAAAAGCACACTTTGTCTCAATGTGAATCCTATAACCAGGATATGACAGACAGAAGGATGTACCGCTACCAAGGGGTTTACTATTATCCAAATAGACAACCTATTGTGGTGGAGAAAGACATGTCAGTAAGACAAATGTTGCAAAAATTCCATGACGAACAAAACAGCCTGATCCCTCCAACATCTGAATCCACAACCGCCGTCATCAAATTAGAAGAATGGGGATCATGGGTACCACCTAGACCACACATGGAGGAGGAAGAACTGCAAACTAACTTGGGATTTGGACTCCGGAAATCGCAGCGGCTACAAGAAAAAAATACGCAGACCAGCAGCCAAACCAGAGCAAGTACCCCACTATACCAAACCAACATACCTTTACCACCAAATCAGGAAGCTCTGAAAGTACCTACTAGAAGGAAAAGCTTTCCTGGATCCTGGGTAGAAGGGGAGGAGAATGAAGAAGAGGGACCAGTTCCAAGCAAATCTTCCATAGCACCTAGGGAGGGACATGACCCTTTGTGGGAAAAAGAGAAAGAAAAAAATGGGGAAAACCTAAATAAGTTAGACAAATCAATAAGCAACAAATTTTATAAACAAACATACACCCTCACTTTAGAAGAAATCCTGAAAATTGCCCCAAAGTTTCTGAAAAGTTTGCAGGAATTTCCACCGGAGGGGGTACCACCAGGAAAAGGGGTGAATAACGTGGAGATAAGTTGCTCCGCAGGGATGGAAAGTGGTAGTAGTGATGAGACAGGCCTTACATATGCATGTCCAGTAGGAATGGTAGATATGACCATAAACAAAAGGAAGATAAGAACCCTGGTGGATACAGGGGCAGAAATGAATATTATCCCAGACACTCTGGCTGATCAACTAGGACTTGTAACTACTGAAATATTCATGAGGTTGAAGGGGATAGGCGGCCATTTTACGCCAATTGTGGGACTGGCCGAGAACATACCTATTAGTGTCCTTCCGGGCTACACTCACTTGGCAAACTTCTTTATAGTGAAAGGATCAGTGCATACAGTCTTGGGACGGCCATTTTTGGCAGATCACAATATCAGGTTAGAGTTATACAATAAGAAGGGAGAGGTGCTAAGCTTTCCAGATACAGAGGGTAGGAGAATATGCATACCTATTTGTCTACCCAACACCCCAGGTTGGCACAAAGAAGCGCCTAGTCTACGGCAAAGTTTCTCCTTTCAGCTGGTGGACTGGGAGGTACTAGACCAAATTTCTGACAAAGAAAATACAATGGAGGGTATACCAGTGATTGAGTGGGACCAGTTGGAAAAACTTGAAAAACTATTCAGCCAACCAAGTGTGACAATAGACATAACAGAGTCAGGTAAGGATGATCACGCCAGCACAACTGGGGAAACGAGTAAAGAGGACCTGGTAGCAAAAGGATCACAGGAAGAAGATGCATGGCAAGTGCACCTGGCGGAGCAAGTGAACTGGGCAAAAGAACTAGGAGCTACGGAGCTCACAGAAAGGAGAAGGAGATCTTTGATGAACAGTTTAAGGAAGCAGAAGAAGCTTGGGCAGCTGAACCTACCATGGTATACCTGGGGTCAGAATGGTACCGGGACGTGTCACGTGTTCCACATAGATTTAAGGAAATATTTGATGAGACTCACAGACCTAAGAAGGAGAGAAAAGCACAGGACTGGCTCAGGGAATTACCTGGAGGTTTCACAGATTCTTTGGACTTTCTGCAAATATTGACAAATAAAGGGCGTTGATAAACGCAGGCCAAGCGCGCACGCCAACGCCAGCCCACAAACCAATTTTTTTTGGCGTGCGGGGCCTACACGCCCATTTTTTTTGGCGTGTAGGGTCTAAACGCCAAAATAAATTGGCGTGTAGGCCCCGCACGCCAAAAATGGCGTGCGGTTCCCACACGCCATTTTTTTTTGGCGTGTGGGCCCCGCACGCCAAAAAAAATGGGCGTGTAGGCCCTGCACGCCAATTGTTTGGCGTGCGGGTCTCACACGCTCACGTAATTGAATGGCCCCTCCCATTCGATTACGTGAGCGGGGGGATGGATATGTATATCCCCATACACATAATACATGTATGTATTATGTGTATGGGATATACACACCCCCGCTCACGTAATCGAATGGGAGGGGCCATTCGATTACGTGAGCAAGCCCGAGTCTGTTTCCGGACTGGGGCTCGCTTATGGTCCTGGTTTTTTCAACCAGAACCACAACAAACACCGCCCACCGCTCTCCAATTCGATCAACAAAAGCGGTGAGTCTGAAAATCCGAAAAAAAAAAAAAAAAAAAAAAAAAAAAAAAAAAAAATCAAAAAAAAAAAAAAAAAAAAAAAAATGAGAAGTAAAAAAATGAGGAAAAAACCCCAAAAAACCCAAAAAAAGGGTTTTTTTGGGGTTTAATTTTGTGGAAAAGCCCACAGGCCCAGGGCTCCAAGACCCAACTGGCCCAAAGACAGGGCCCAATGGCCGTAAGAAGGGGCCCGCCTCTGCCCATCACCTCCCGTGGGCCCACAGGCCCACTTTGATGCTCCAAAGGGGCAATAAAACATTCAAAGGGGCCATTTAAACCCCCCAGGCAGCTCAAAGGGCCCCGTATAAGCCCCAGACGCACACCATCCCCCCCAAAAGTGGCCCATCTCAAATACACCTCTTCCTATTTCCATTTTTTTTCACCGTAGATATAGTAACACGTGCTGACAAACTCTCCCATTCAAATCCAAACAGATTCCGCACAATTCACCAAATCACCAGCAAACGATGTCTCACACTGGTCATTACAACTCCTCAAGCAATCAGCCTCCACGCCCATACGGATTCTATGAGGTTGACCCCAACCATCACCCTCACGCCCCACTTGGTAACATGTATCAAAATCAAACCTCTGCGTATGGAAATTCACACGTGCTTGGCCAACCTGCAGCTCCAATCAATCAATCAGGCCACCTAGCAACTAACTATGGCTACCCAAGCAACCAATATGGCCAAGCCCCCCAGCCCCTTACTGTCCCCTCAGCCCACCCAGCCACCTACAGCTTCAATGACAACAACTACAGACTGGCACTCCAGCCAAACCCTGTCCCCCCAGCCCACCCCGTAGCGCAGCCTGTGTTCCGCCCATATGAGGTACAATTGCCTCAATTCACCCACTATCACAGTTGACCTCCAGCCTCTACCCATCAGCTTGATCCAGCCCAACCATCCTATCTGGCTCAGCCAGCCCTCTACGCACCACCTCATATAACTCAAGCCCCACCATCCCATCCGTTTCCGCAATCCCATCAAGCACCACAAATCTCAAACTACTGGCAGCCGGGACCCCAACCATTGTCCCACCCGGCCAACCCATTCACTCTTGGACCCACTCACTTCCAAGGCCTGCCAACCTCTCACAATTTCCCCGTTGGCCAACCATCAGTGCCCGCTTCGCCGCAGACAAATCAAGTCCCTTCCATACCCGTCATGCAAGATATGCAGCCATCTCTGGGGGAAATAACCTCCTCGGCGCCATTTAGCCCTCAAATTTGGCCACCCGCACAACCAAGTCCTCAACAGTTTCCCCCAGCAACGTTCAGCCCTCAAGTCCTTCAAACTGTGGCTGAAGGTGAGTTGTCAAATACTTCTCCACTTTGTTTTCATATTACCAAGAACTAATGTTTACCTACTCAATTCCCCAGTGGTCAGGCAGGCATGTGGATTATGTGCCATGTTGTTTGGTTCTGTTAGAAACACAATATGAAATTCAGTGCAATATATGCAGGCATATAAGGTGTACAAGGAGGTATCATGTGGTATAATTCATTTGTTGTGTGGCATATATTACCGTACATATATACAGTGGCTGTACAGCTGATTATGGCCCTTAGAAACCTAGTATATCATGTGGTGCAGCCTATACAGGTAGATAAGGTGTATAGGTGGTGTCCTGCAGCTCAATTCCCTCCCAGGGCAAACTCCTGCAGCATAACACACTCAAAACGAGATCCCGTGGAGCTAACATCCCTCACTCTTCAATATGTAAGGAGGCCTCTTTTCCCCTTTTCAGTTCCCTTTTTCATCATCAGCCTACAGAGGTTTGGTCACAGTGGTTATTTCATTTAGTGGTAGTGTGTTAGTGGTAGTGGTAGTGGTAGTGGTAGTGGTAGTGGTAGTGGTAGTAGTGGTAGTAGTAGTAAAAGTAACAAGTAGTATTATTCAAAATAACAAGTAGAATTAGTAACAGAAGCTCTAGTATTGATCAAAGGGCCTTATCAAGAGATTGCCTAAGGAAGAGATCATTACCAACCTTCTCAATTAACAACCCAGTTTTAGTAACAAATTTATATCTTAGATATTTAATCCCACTGGATTATTTTTATCCATAATCATTTGGAGTTGTAAAAGATCTACATGAATAGTGATTTGAGGTTTCTAGGTCTAATAGAGATTACTATATAAAAGTAAGATCTATCTTGGAATCAGCCATATCTTTATGAATATTGATTACAAGACTCTCAGTTATTTGGGCGTTGATAAACGCACGCCAACAGCGTACGCCAATACCAACCCGCATGCCAATTTTTTTTGGTGTGCGGGCCCTACACGCCAAAAACAATTGGCGTGTGGGAGCGCACGCCAAATAATTGGCGTGCGGGGCCTACACGCCAATTGTTTGGCGTGTGGGGGGATATCGCATGCTCACGTAATAGAATTGGAGGGCCAATTCTATTACGTGAGCAAGCCATCACCTTGTCAGCCGGGAGAAGTCCTCCCGGCTGACAAGGTGATACAACCTCGTCAGCCAGGAGGAAGTCCCTCCTGGCCGACGAGGGAGTGTCTTCTTGGCCATCTTCAGTGGATCCTGGATTCAATGCATATGAAACCCCAGTGGATGGAAGGCTCAAGTTAGTAGTTCCAGTGGTGGGAGTGCTGAGAGCCAATGGTTTATAATAGAAAGATGACATATTTTTCTAAGAATGAAGAACCCTTTGTTTTGAGTGGATTTTCAAGTGCAACAAGAAAGTTTTGAAAGGCCTGCGGGACCAAATACTGAGGCGGGAAGATAAGCTGTCTTTCCAATCTGGTGGGCCTAGTTGGTGAGACTGGCTGTTTGTATGTGCTAGCCACATTTCAGACAGCCACTAATCCAGTGTGGATACAGGGCATTACAGTCTTCCTGTACTGGCATGTGCCTCATGTTTCAAACATAAAAATGCAAATATGCATATTTTTTGGTGTGAATAATTTTTGAAATTTTGAATTTGTCCAAGGTTTTTTGAAAACACAATATATATTGTGTTTTTACAAACGCTTGGACTTATTTGCATCAAGATTTGTTAAAATCTGTCCAAAAAAAACAATCTTTTAGGTTTTTTGAAACCCATGATCTGGTCATTAATGAACAACATGGCTGATTCCTGATGCTGTGTGTGGCAGTAACCTCAAGATTAAACTGGGGCTGTGGCCTTAATCCCATAACCTTGCCATCCAAAAATCATCAAAAAAGTCCAAGCATTTGTAAAAACACAATATGTATATAAAATTGAATTTCTACACATCAATATGAAAGAATAAGAAGAAGAAGAAAAAATGATAAGTTTTACTTCTGCATAGTTAAACAGAGTACTGACAGTGTGTGTGAGTGAGTGGGATTGAAGAGAGAGCCAGCAGTATTTATATATATATATAAAAGGCGCGGACAAAAGAAATAGATTATTTCATGAATTTTAAAAAGTTCAAAAAAAGTTGATTTTTGTGTAAAAAAAAAAGAAGAAAAAAACTTTATAAAGAAAGAGATGAGAGAGAAGATACTATAGATTAAAAAAAGGGGGAAAGGGATAGGATATGATATTTTTTCAGAACAAGTTTTAGTAATCAGTTCTCCTTCATTTTTCTCTGCCGTCGTCCAAGTTACCCACACCACCACCACCACCGCCGCCGCCGCCACCACCACCGCCTGGACCCGAGTTAGGATTAGAGATAAGATTAGATTGATTAGATTGGATGGGATGGTTGAGGTTATTAGCCATAAAGCGGGGGTTAAAGTGAAGTGTGACAATCAGTCAAAGAGTGCAAAGAGGTATCCCAGCGACCAAAGCACAAGTCTAGACCCCCTATGCATGTGATCTTGTCTTGACAAACGATAAAAAGTATACATGAGCGCTGCTCAAGACGGATTGGTTTGGGCTAGCAGAGACATACCATCCATAACGATGACTTTTTGGTGATGCGACTACAAGAGAGAAATGAAACAGTTTCTGCATGTTAATCTGATTGAAGCCCCATCCAACTTGAGATCAGTCCTCCCAAGTCGGCCTTTACTCACCCAAAACAGTACTGTTTCTTTACCGTCAAAATGCTGAAAAAAATCTCAAGGATTAATCAAAAAGCTTGAGAGAAACGTAATTCAAAACAGTAAAGCTCACATCAGGGTGTCTCATACAGGCGATATTAGGATCTAATTCTTCCAATGCGTGCTTAGCATCCAGAGAATTCATCGTATTACTGATGTCCACCTCTATTAGAGACACGAGAAAACGATGGATGAAAAGATAGTGCTTAGATTGCGAGAGTTTGACCAACGGATAACTCTTGCATGTAAATTTATTACCTTTATAGACAATAACAAAAATCTTGACCCTGGCCTCGGCTTTGCACTTTAAAATCCTGTCTAATCTCCATAGCTCATTCTGGCTGGGTGGACGACGCAAGTAAAGTTCTGGACTCAACCTGGTTATTGTTGGAATTTCATCACTGTGTTTTCCCTCTCTTCCTCTTTCACACATCTGTCACTCCTTTTTATCCCATTTCCAGATGAATATCCAATCTCACCTTCTGTCCCACATCTCAGCCATAACTTGTATGTAGATAAATAACCATGCTGCCGAGTAGATAATGAGACCATCTGTTCTCTGCGCCAGTTCCCTGAGACCATCATCCAGTCTCTTGTAGTGAGTAGCTTTTTTCCTCTCACAAGCTAGCAGACTTAGCCCCTTAGAGGGCTTCTTTGTCTTGTTTCCAGCCTCTGAGCTTTCTTCCTCGAGGCCTTCTTCCCAAACCTTTTCCTCAAAGCTTCAAAGCTTTTTCAGTTATAAGGAGTACACATTCAGGAGATCAGGTCTATTTCATGGTGTTAGATGACTAATCCTGGACTGACCACCAATCCTGTATACAGATGCAAGATCGCGCTGATTCCAACAACTCAGAGGCTGCATAAAAGTAATCCTGGGCATCGACATACCTGCGGGAGGAACGGGGGCCAAAATCAGAGGTCTTGGCATTTGATTCGAATGGAAGATGACTGACCACTTGACTTGATTACCGTCTCTCTCTTTCGCGAAGGTCTCAAAGCGATGTCGGGCCCTCATCGCTTGTAGTTTCTCATGATGGACTTTCTCCTCTGGATCATCGTGTCGAGCTAAAACGGAAGAGTGGATGGGTACACGTTAACACCCTGAGGCTCGAGCCTCAACTGTAGATCGCGGGTAAGGGGGGTTCAATACCAGCGATAGATACATAACTGACAGTTCGGATGGAAGAGTTTTTTGATCCCTCCTCCCAGTCTTTCGAGTTTTCTTCTCGGCAGTAAAGATGGACGTCAGCGTCATCATTGGCAGAATTACCCAGTAACAAGAAGGTCTAGCCTACCGGAAACTGGGGCATGGGAGTGCATGCGATCCAAGAACTTGTCCATCTTATTGTGGTACGTTTGACGATCGCGAAAGCAGTGATCTAAAATCAGTCGGTCAGATCTTACCTGGTGGCACAAACTTAATATATCAGAGACACTGCCCTCTTGATCTTAGAGCACAGATAATCAGCGATGCTCACCCAGTTCGTAGGGATAGAGATTGGGAAGGTAAGCTGGGATGTATGAGCTGATGTGGAATCCCCAAGTGATCGAGAGGAAAATAATATATTCTTTGGTCAACAAGCTCTACATAAATCTTAATTGGATTTGAAGGTCGTTCAATTAAGTTGGAAACAAAGCAACAAGTTGAATTTCTTTTTTTATGAAACAGTTGCAATCTCGACATGATCAAATTCAATCCTTGTACCTCAGCACTTTAGTAGGAAGAAATACGTTTTTCTTGGGGTAGTATTTATTCATGACATGCATATGTACAACACTAACAAAAGTCTGACACAATATCCTCGAGCGGTAAGGGAGGGAATTCAGTGAGTGGGGGATACACAAGACACCGAAGGTCATATATCGGTTAGCAAGTAAAAATGTAAGGACAACGAGACAAAACATCCGGAGAGCTGCATCGAACGAGATAGAGAGGTCTGGTGCCCAAGCGATTAGGGCCATCGGGGGGTTGGCTGTGTATCATGCTACTTTGATACACTTGTTACTTCTAACGTATTTCCCTACGTTGACGGACTACATAAATATGTTAGGATATATGAAAAAAGACAAATCATCAACTGTGAGTCGATCGATGATACGGTTTGGTTAGCCAAGTGCAAATAGATGTCACTGACCCCTTGGGCCGTCCCCCTCTGGAGACAACAGAATCTGTAGCCGCCGCTTACGCAGAGCCAGTCGTAATCGGGTCCGCTCGCAGGTACAATTTGTCCTGGTGATCAGTGAGATATGTTACGTCAACTTATCTGAGAAAATAAGCAAAAGTAGTGGTCATCACTAGAAAATATGTTACTTGATTCAATGTTTCCGGGCTGTGTGAAACATTCTCCGATGGGCTCCGGGTCACGAATGGAAGACGGCATTTAGAACCCCTTGGGGGTTATTTGAATATCTTGTTATGCCGTTTGGCTTGGCAAACGCTCCGGCTGTTTTTCAGCGGTTTATCCAACATTGTTTACGTGAGTTTCTTGACGTCTGCTGTTTTGTTTACATTGATGATATCTTGGTCTTTTCTAGAACTAGAGAGCAACATGTTTTGGATTTACAAAACATTCTAAGTAAGTTATGCCGATACTCTTTACAAGCTTCCTTACATGAATGCCAATTTTTTTAGTCTTCAGTCGAATTTCTTGGATTCATAATTTCTAATGAGGGACTTAGGATGGAGGAAAAGAAGTTGTCAACTATTCTTGATTGGCCTTTTCCTTTGTCTTTAAAGCAACTCCGCAGGTTTTTAGGATTTTGCAATTTTTATTTTAGGTTTATTCCAAAATTCTCGGGATTAGCTCGTCCCTTGACAGAACTTACCAAAGATGGTCAGTTTAATTTAGAGAATATCAAGAAGAAAGAACCTCTCGTGGCATTTTTGGCCTTGAAAAAGTGTTTTTCATCAGCACCACTTTTAAGACATTTCAGTTTTAGTCGACGGCGCGTTGTTCATGTGGACAGCTCAGGATACGCAATTGGGGCAGTTTTAAGTCAGCCGGATGATTCAGGAAAGTTACATCCAGTAAGTTTTCACTCAAGAAAGTTATCTGACAGGGAGCGAAGCTGGCCAATTTTCGATTTAGAATTATTGGCCATAGTATCTGCTTTTGAACAATGGAGAGCCTGGCTCATGGGGACGGATAAACCGGTACAATTTTATTCCGATCACTCTAACCTTTGCCATTCTATGACAGCTAAGCATTTGACCCCGAAGCAGGCAAGATGGTCTGCATTCCTCGATAGATTTAACTTTAATATCTATCATATCTCAGGCAAGGTGAACCCGGCGGACGCCCCTAGCAGACGAGCGGATTTCTTAGAGGACAGTCCATTGATTCCTGCTCAGTCTTTGGTGCGGAAGATGATTCCAATTCAAGAAGTAAATGACATTGTCCCCAATGAGTCATTCAATGTTTATGATTTGCAATTCCAACGCCCAAAGAAGGAGGTTATTGACTATTTCGCTAGACATTATGATCAGATAAACGAGGAGGAAAAGGATGAACTGATCGAACAGGACAAGATTTTCTGGTTCCAGGATAGAATTTATGTTCCATCGCCTCTGCGGACGTGTTTAATCCAGTTGTTTCATGACTCTCCGTTGGTAGGCCATCCGGGTATTGCGAGGACGCTCGCTTTGATCACTAGATCATTTTTGTGGCCGGGAATCAGGAGGGAAGTGATTAAGTATGTTCAGTCTTGCAATTCTTGTCAGAGGGTAAAGGCACGACGACAATCGCCGGAGGGAGCTCTTAATCCTTTGCCAGTTCCTCATTGTCCGTGGAGCATCATTGGTATGGACTTTATTACTAAGCTCCCCTGTTCGGGGGGGTTCGATTCTATCATGGTGGTAATCGATCTGCTCAGTAAGATTACACATTTTGTTCCTTGTAAAGAAACTTATACATCTGATCAATTAGCCCAGTTATTTAGGTCTAACATATTTAGATTGCATTGGATGCCTGAAAAGATTATCTCCAATAGGGGAGCAACTTTCGTGAGTGATTTCTGGCGCTCTTTTTTGAAATCTCTGTGAATTACCCCGGCCTTTTCTACGGCCTATCATCCTCAGACGGACGGACAAACTGAGCGTATGAATCAAGTTCTGGAAGATTATTTGCGCCACTTTTGCTCCTATTATCAGGATAAACATTTTGGATATCGCGGAGTTTTCTATCAATAATTTGGACTCAGCTTCCCTAGGAGTTTCTCCTTTTTTCTTTTCCAATGGATATCATCCTAAGTTTAGCATGCTCACAGAAAATTCAGGTATCAAGCAGTTGGACGATTTCCTGGTTGATTTACAACAAGTCCAAGAGAAAGCAATTGATTGCTTGATTCAGGCAAAGAAGCGCCAGGCGTATTACTATGATTTGCATAGGAAACCTTCTACTCAGTATAAGCCGGGTGAATTAGTACTTCTACTTTGAAAATTTATCCAGAGTCGGCGAATCAATTCCAAGCTTGACTATAGATATATCGGACCATCCAAGGTGATCGAAATGGTAGGAGAAAACGCGGTTAGGTTGGATATTGCTCGTGACTACCCAAAGCTCCACCCTGTCTTCAATGTCTCTTTAGTTGTTAAATATCATCCACCCAATACTGTTACAGGCCGGAACATAACAATGGGGGTAAAAGAATCTTATATGGAGACAGGTTGCATAGTGGACTGGTCTAAACTCCATCAGATACTGGATGCCCGCTTAACAAAAGGGGGTCTCCGCAAAGGTAAGCACGAATTTTTTCTAAGATGGTCTAATTCAACCCCAGGAGAAGACACGTGGGTTGGGGAAGACCATATTCCTTCTAAATTTAACCCTTTTTTGGAACATTTCCTCTCCCGTTGGCGTCTCACTCAAGAACAAAGAAAGAAAAAGTATTATAATAGGTGAGTCATGTTTTTGTAACAAACTAGAGTTATTAGATACATAAACTTTAGGTAGATGAAAGTAGAACTATGGTTTAAAGCAATTTCCTTCTATGAGATTCTTTCTCTTTCGAGACGCTTTTCTAAAAGATCTTGGCTGTTCTAGAAATTTCCATTAGAAGTTGTAAGATATTATAAAATTCGAGTAGTTGGCCATAGGAAATGTTTCCTCATGGCAAAATCTTTGTTTCCTTGTTACCTCATTCTTCGTCGTTTCAAGTAATCAATAAGCTATATTACCACAAATAAACCCTATAAGTACAAGTTACCCAATAAGTTATAAGGTTCAGAAATTCTGCTAGCTCGTCTATAGTTTTCTGCAATCTTCATATACTTAGGCCTCACAGTAGGCTAGTCTCCCTCACGCGCTTGCACGCTCTGCCTGACACGGAGTCTTGACAGTCTTGTATCTTAATGTGGTGCAAAAATTGGGCAAATGACTGAACATATTTTCCACAATCCACTTTTGCCTTATTCTTGGAGAATCGATGCGAAAGTATGTCTGAAAGCTGCCTAGTAGATCAGAGCCAACTTTCCACAGTGATGTGTCCCTTGGAAGTTGTTAGGGATACCGGAAAGCAGACCCCCAATCCTGATTTATAGGAGCTGAGACGTATCAGAGGATTGCTGGTCGCCGACCAGTGGCACCGGGCGCTCAACAGGGAGTCGGCCTCCCTGAGTTTGATGCTCTCCAAGCAGGAGTTATCTTACCTTGAAGTCGCACCCGTTAAATCTTATTCACCCTTCGCTAAGACAGAGACCGACACCATGAACTGGTTGTGCAGGGGCTAATGAGTGCACCGGATGTGTCTCTGGGAGCTGATAATGGGAGATGTCCGGTCGGAGTCCGGGACAAAGAAAGTGTGACCAAAACCAAGGGAGAGGGAGAGAGAAGACGAGTTGCAGGGAGCTATGGAAACGAGTCGAAGCTCTTTTCGACCGCCAGATGAGGATATAATAACCTTCATTAACAAAGTCGACACTGATCTTCTCATCCCCCACCACCGCCCTCAATCAGAGCACAGAATAAACACAAAAACAGACATTGTCCTTATAGTATACTTAAATCATCCAGTCATCCCATTCCAAATTCACTCACCAATTACCGTCCCCCCCCCCCCCCCCCCCCCCCCCCCTCACTTTGCGCCTCCCGAAAAATGACTTTCATTAAACTCCTCCAGAGACCAAAAAACACCCTCCTCATCATAGCTGCTATGGCCAATCTTCAATTAATCTCAGCTGACGCGCCACGGTATCGGATATGTGATGGATACTTCTATCCCAGCGGCGACCCTAGTAGCTTCAGTAAGCATTTGTTTTCCTCACTCGGCGCTCATGATCGAATCGGTGTCGTATGATAAACGTTCTCGAGTCTGAGTTCGACTTAATGTATGGTGACACAGTATGTAGAAGCGCGAATGTAGAGTACACATGCGCAGCCAATTCTTGTGGAGAGTACAACTTACCAACCGGCTGTGAGTGATGAATGTATTGATATTTTGGTGTCAATCTGTTTCTGTTTCTGTTTCTTTTTTTTTTTTTTGATTGTCAGCTGATGGTACTTGGATTATGATTATTATCTGCTATTCAGGGAATCAATTTATCTTCCAGGGTTGTCTGCAATACACCAACAATGACAAATCTCAACCAGTGACGACGATTGTCCAAGATTTGCCGGTGTATCCACTGCAATATCATGTTAATGATAATGGTCCTCAGGGTGGTTTTGTAGGTGAGTGTCAATGGTGGTGGTAGTGATAAATACATAAATTTTTGGTATTATAATGGCCGATCTTAAACTTTTAAAACCCCGAGGGGTAATACTAAAAATATTATTAGATGTCCAGGATAGGAATAATAGATATTGGTATAATTGTCCCTACACCATCGATAACGGTTTTAATTCTCGACGGGCAAGTGAGTTGAACTTCTTAAACCTTATCATTAAAATTTTAAACTGGAGAAAATTCAAATAAATTAAATTAAACTGATTGAAAATTTATTTACACTTTAGCTTGTACCAGCTGTAACACCCCAACTACCACCTAACAGCTGCAAAACTCAAATCTACCATTCCTTCTTTCATTCTTTCTCTCTCTCTCTCTTTTTTCTTTTTTTTTGTCAAGGATAAAAATTACCACGTCCTTACAACCATGTACAGTACAGAGTACCCAGACTGACTGACAGACAATAACACTCTACTCTAAGTTTGTCTTAAAACCTACTGTATGATCTTAAACCATTCACTTTCTTGTTGTTGTTGTTGTTGTGTCTTTTATTTTTTTGTATGTTACCATGAAAAATTGTGTGAAGTTGAAAAAATGGGAATTGTTGAACGCCCGTTACAGACCGCTTTTTAAAGAACCTGTCAATTGATTTATAGGGTTAGGTTTTCCTGGTGAACCTTAATATAAGAAATCTTACATCCAGGAAGTTCTCAACAAGAACAAGAACAACAACAACAACAACAAGTTTGTTTAACCAGAAAATGAAAACTTATAAGGAGCACAAGGAACTCTTCGTATCCGATGGACGAGGCTCTTCTGGATGGGATATACTTGGAATCTTGGCCTGCTTGATGGTAAACAGTTCATCTACTAAGATTAAATTTATCCACCCCCAATCATCAATACTCACACACACACCTTGCCAATACATCCAGCTCACCCATCTGCTCCATCGAACCCTATCAACCAACGTTCTGGTCGAGAAACCCAGGGGAACTATCTCGAGTCTGACGATCGAATTTCTTACACTAGTCGTACCACTGCTGGCTATCACCACCATTCTTAGCGAGTGGCTATGGACGACGAACCTCTTTCTAGGCTTTTCCAGTATCATCTTGGCCTTGGGTAGAGGATATCGAACGGAGGAAGAACTGACGATGATCGAGTCCACGGCTAAGGAACTCGCACCCAGTCATCCGCATCCGCTCGACCATCCCTCCGGCCATTCCTCTTCCCGGCCTCAAGCAACCCTCAGGCGTAGAGTCACAGAGTCTTGTGAACTAATACTCGATCAACCCACTTCCCCCCCTCCGATCCCCATCATTACTCGATTCCATCAACCCTTCCTCACCGTCTATCGCGCCCAACTCGTCCTTCTCACTGTACTCTCCATCCTTGCCGTCGATTTTACCATCTTTCCTCGCAAGTTTGCCAAGACCGAATCGTGGGGAATCTCCCTCGTAAGTGTCTCCTATCACTAACAACGACCAAAATCAGACAAGGAAGGATTCTTATCGATGGCTCTTGTTTGTGTAGAGACTCTTGTAGATGGATGCAGGCGTTGGTTCCTCCGTCTTCTCTCTCGGCATCATCTCTGCCCTTCCTGTTCTCAAGCGTACCTCCCTCATCGATCCCCAACCGTTACTGATCGAGCTGTGGCGTAGCACCCGTAAGACCATCCCGCTCTTCCTCTTGGGTCTCATCAGAATCATCTTTGTCAAGGGCGTCGATTATCCAGTCTGTCTCTCACTTCCTTCACACACACACACTCTCTCGCATGCGCGCCTTCTTATTATCGACCGATCGTATCTTCTTAGGAACATGTCACCGAATACGGCGTGCATTGGAATTTCTTCTTCACCCTATCCATCCTGCCCACAGCTGGCGTGTTGGCTAGACGTTTCTACCAGGCCTTTCGAACCAACTTGGCCCTGATCGGAGTCATACTAGCCATAGGTAACCCCCATTGAACTATTGTTTCACAAACCCTTATGGCAAGTTGATTCACATTGATTGGAACATTCAGTCCATCAATGTCTTCTCAGTCTTGCTGGCGTACAAGAGTATGTGATGTCATCAACCGCCCGGACAACATACATATCAGCCAACCGAGAAGGACTGGCAAGTATGATGGGTGAGTGAAAGGTTGATTGATTAATCCGTTTCTCCAACTCAAAAGCAGGCAAAGACTGACGAGAATGATAATGATGATGATGATGATGAGATGTGATAAAGGATACGTAGTGATCTACGTCTTGGGAATTTCCGCAGGCACCTACGTGCTTCCCCCGACGCCAGACTTCTTAGACCGTCTAGTTCGACGACAGCCGGCATCATCAAAGTTAGTCAATCGTCAACCAGGGAAAGCGTTAGTGGTATATTCCAGTTGGATGATTATCTGGTGGACGCTCTTCTTCCTTTGCGACCGCTTTGTTTCTCCTCCCTCGAGGAGACTCGTGAGCATCTCTCTTCTTCCCATCCGGCTCTTCCAGCTATCATCGCCTCGTTGACTTTCACACTCTCTTTTCACTTGCTCTGATCAGGCTAATCCCACCTACTGTTTTTGGATCGCCGCTATTAATCTCTCCTTGATCACCGGCCACTGTCTCATCCTCGAAATCCTCCTCCCCCCAGTTCACAAACCGCTCCAATCTTTGGTCCATCCACCAACCAACATCCCCTTGACATTCGAAATCATCAACCGAAACAGTCTGGCCCTCTTTCTCTTCGTTCGTCCCTCTCGTTCTCTCCCCTCTAACCCCCTCCCCCCCTTTGTTTTTTTTCCCCACAGCCATATTAACTCCTCTTGTTCCCCCACCGAGGGCATTCTTCGTCCTCATTTGAATGTAGGCTAATATTCTCACTGGAATCATCAATCTTTCGGTACACTCTATCTATCTCAATCCGACTCCTGCTTTCTTAATCTTACTCCTCTATCTCACTCTTATCATCACCCTTGCTTCTTTCATCAAACACCTCAAAATCTCTTTGTAAACTCTTCGTTTTGATCTTCTTTATTTATTTTTCTCTTTCACATGGCTTGGGTTTTTTTAAACTTGTGAAATTCAATCTCTTCACAACATTCCCACCCACCCACCCACACAGTTAGTTAAAATAATAATCAGTTCATTTAAACTTGAATCACATGGCTCGTTTTTTTTTTCAAAGTTGTGAAATTCAATCTCTTCAAAACATAGCCACCCGCACACACAGTTAGTTAAAATATCAATCAGTACATTCAATGGTACGATATTACTCTTTCAAGCCACCTTTGTAACTTGCTACATCACTTGTAGACACGTGACAACAGTGTTTTCCTGGTGATATACATCATCATCAAACATAAATGTGAACTACAAAGAGATAATAAATTACAGCTACTGCGGTTTTGAGTAGGGTACACAGGTGAAGGTGGTGTAAGCGGTGGGGACGGTCTCGTCAAGTGGGAGGGTGTCACCCCGGGCAAACCGGGGTCATGAGAAGCCTACAGGTTGCACACACCACGGGTGCACCCCTAGTTCAAAAAAAACGTCCGGCCAACGGATTTCTATTCTTTTGACAGGTTGGATGCCTTGAAGGCGTTCTCAAGGCATTCCCAATGGTTTCTAACCGTTCCGGGGACGTTGGTGTAACTTTGACCCATCTCAAGAACCAAAAGGGTTCTCAGCACAACTTGAGAATGCCTTTGGACGACTTGAAAACCACTTTTGGTTTTCAAGTTGTCTGAAAAACCACAAGAGGTTCTGATGACGCCTTGCAAACCAAAAGTGGTTTCCAAGGCATCATCAGAACGGCTCACAATTGGCTTGGAAACCACTTTTGGGTTCCAAGCCGTCATGAGAACGGTTTGCAATACGTTTGTGATTCAACTTGGAATCCGCACAACCTCCCAATTTTGGGGGGGTTACACCTTGCAGATTCTCCCCCTCAAGATTCTCAGGGGGGGATGGGCAAATGTCCATCACCGCCGAGGATGATGGGCTCAAGTGCCCAATCACCACCGGAGGCAGAAGGGTTGGTTAGGATTATAAAAGGACTGCTGATGTGTGGTCCTTTCAGCCCAACCCTCATCTGCCTGCCCTGTCACCTAAGCCCCCTTCATACATTGTCCTCTATATCTGTACTAAGCCCCCATACACACACCATACATACACCCCATAAGCCCCCTGATGCCTCCCCCCCAGCTTGTTATTATATATGACCCCTCTCTGTGTGACAATCTCCTCAACCTCATCTCACCTGAGAAGGCATGTGGCAACCATCCATCCAAAGCCACCACTACTATGCCTGCTCTTCCTACCACTGGGAGATTTTACCGCTTCAAAGCCAAAGTGTTTGCACAACTTGATTTGGTGCACATCAACTTCAAATTTGGGGGAGTCCTCAAATATGAAGATGCTGCTGGCAATGTTGAATGGGTTGGCCGCATCCACCGGGGGAAATTCATCAAACAGTACCCCCTTCCAGTAAAGTACAGGTTATTCCAGAGCCTTTTGGACAAGCTACCACAACAAAAGGACGCCTTGGCATATCTGCGCATCAAGTTTTCAAGGGGATACATGAATTCTTTGGCTGAAGAATGTGATCAGGTAAGGAGCTTTATTTTTTTCACATTATAGGTTTTTAGCTGATAATCCTCTTGTTTGTTGTAGTACCCAATTGCAAGCACTACTGAGTCAAACACGAGTCATCTCTCATGGCCTCAATCAGAATAGGACACCTACATAGTTGGCCCTGATTTTCTCTACACACTGCTGTTTATTATTTCCCTAAGATCAATCAATGCCATGTTTTTGCAAGGTTGTTTGTTTTTATTTCAGCAAAAGATATTCCAATTGGCCATGAAATTCTTGTCCACAAACACATGCATTTGTCTGAGTACTTTTTTTGGATTGTGATCTGTCAGGTGCAATTGCAGTGCCCATGATGTTGTAATACCTCTGTCTGTTGTACCATACACATTGGCAACTGTTTATATCTAGAAGTCTTTTTCACTTGTGCACTGATTGAATCATAACAAAAATTGATTCATGGTCAGAATAGAGTAATGGCCATGAAACACACACACATCATTACACATCATTTATGGGGATGAGAGCTTGATGCTCCATGAGGACCATAACTTTGGTAATATGGGGAACGTTCTGCCACATTAGTGCTGAAATTAGGGTTGTATGATGCCTGCCTTTCCACATGTGGATTGTGAGAGGCCCTTCTTTCCAGATGAGGGCTAAAACTGAGGTTGTTTGAAGAGCTTGATGCAACAGGTGTACTATGACTTTGCCAATCATATATCCTTGCTGATTGAAGTGGGGAATTTCCTTGGGGGTAAGAAGATGTGCTTGAATGGAAATAGGCACCATAATGTGGATGTAAAAGATGTGGATTGTAAGATGCCCTCCTTTCCAAATGGGGGCTGAAATTGAGGCGGTTGGAAGAGCTTGATGCTATAGGTGTACTATGATGGTGCAGGGAAGATGCTTGGGGGTAACACAATGTGCTTGAATTGAAATTGGCACCATAATGTGGATGTAATAATGGGGTTGAACTATTGGGAGGGAAATTGGGGTTCATTTGGCATGATGGATATTATTCCTTGACCTTGTTGGATATTCTAGGGATTGTGCCTCATGTGATGTGTGGTTTTGGGACACTGTCAGCCCTAGAGATACTCCAGAGTATCCTAAGCACTGACTAAACTACAAAATACAATAAAAATAATGTATTACTAATGTAAATAATAACATATCATAAAATATTATTATATCAATCAACTCAGAATGTAAAATTAAGTGGGGTAGCTCACTCAAACCACCACTAAATTCCTACTCCTTCTAGTACTGTATCATATGATAAAGATACTTTAAGAAAAAGGGAATAAAAGTATAAATTATTGATTAAAAAATTATTTTCATAAAAGCTGAGAGACAATAAACTTATTTGCATAAATATAAGAATAATAAAATTATGTTTATAAGAAAGAAATTACCTAAGTGCGTGGTAATTTCCCAGTATTGTTCTATTAAATGAATTGGCCCATGATGTGATTGGTTATACACACATGTCATGAGGTCATGGGGACATAGAAAATACTGTGCTCAATTCAATACAATTCCCATTACATCATGGTACATTTGAATTGTAATACATTAGAGCAGAATTTAGAATAACATTCTAGAACCTTCCTCAAGGAAGCTCTAGAATATAAAAGGAGGCCATTTCTGGCCTAGGATTGGTTCCTCAGCATATTCCACCAGTACCACATTTGTAAGTACTCTGAATATTCTCCTCCTACTTTTAGAGTAGTGTTATCCCCTTTATCCAACCCACCTTATTTACTGGACTAGTTATCAAGCTATCTTAGAACATCCCCATCTTAGACCTTGGACTATTCCTTATAAAGCAGTTGCTGCAAGACTACCACCTCTGACAGTAGCCAATCAGCTCAAGTGCTTGCCAGCTGCTTAGTAACAATTTATATTGTTACACTCTCAAAAAGACAGAAAGATAGCCAAACCTATATGGTTAGCTGTTAGTCTTCTCCTGATTGACTTATTTGTATATCAAAGGGACAATTACAAAGGAGTTTTAGGTTATCCTCTGTGCATAGTTTGGACACTATAGAGAGAATAAGACTTGTGATTATTCTGATAACCTTTCAGCACAGTGATAGTACCTGGCTTTTTATAGACATTAAGCCAGTGTTTCATACACATAGCTGACAGACACTAATGTGTTGTTGGATATTCTGACATGTCTTGCCTTCCTTTGTGGTACAGTCTGATCCCATTTTGCTTGACCCAAATATGCTGCTTCATGAATTTCTGCATCTGTTATGTGAGCCTTGTCTAATCTGGATACTATTTGGTGAAACACTGGATGATGATGAGAAAATGGATTCACCAGATGGCTGTTAAAGCATGTGTGTTTTATTTCACAGGTCACAGTTGTACCTTCTTGGCGGGCACTTCTTGAAACACTGGGTGAATAGCTTTCCACTTTGAAGGGAGAGAGAGTTTCTAAGCATTCTTTGAAACAATTGATTTGACAGAGAAGGGACCAAGTTTTCTTTCTGAAAGTTTCTTAGTGGGTCGAGTCAATCTGATGTTACGAGTGTCAAGCCAGACTTTGTCTCCAATGTTGTACTTCGGTGATTTGATTTGAAGTTTGTCGGCTTGAATTTTGTATCATTGACTGGCTGCTTTGAGGTTAGTTCAAAGGTGCTCTTGAAGAAGCTTGAGGTTGGAGAGGTAATCTGCGGCAGGAGTGGAAGGGGAAATGTGGATTGGATTGAAGATAGGATTTCTGCCGTAGATGGTTTGGAAAGGGGATTGTCGGGTCAAAGAATGAGTGGCGTTGTTGTAAGCAAATTCGGCTAATGAAAGCCATTGGCTCCAGTTGTCCTGTTGATAACTGACAAACATTCAAAGATATTGTTTGAGGATCTCATTGACTCTTTCAGTCTGACCATCCAATTCAGGGTGATAGGCTGTTGAGAGATTTTGAGTTATCTTCAGTTGTTGACAGAGTGAAGTCCAGAAACCTGAAACAAACAATGAGCCACAATCACTGACTATGTTATCAGGAAGACCATGCTTTGAGAACACATGTTCAATGAACAGGTTAGCAAGGTCTTGCGATTTACAAGTAGTCTTGCTTCGAAGAAATAATGACATCTTCAAGAAGCAATCTACTATCACAAGGATATCATCATGACCATCTGACAATGGGAGTTGAGAAATAAAGTCCATAGAAAGTGAATGCCAAGGAAAAGGCGGAATCGGAAGTGGTTGAAGCAACCCATACTTCCTATGCTTCGAGGATTTGTTCCTATTGCAAGTATGACAACGGTTAACATAATCTTTTACATCCTTGACCATACCAGGCCAATAGAAGTCTTGAGCTATCAATTGGTAAGTCTTGTCTTGACCAAAATGACCAGCTAATGGTGAATCATGTCGTGATTTGAAGATATCCAGTTTGATCTGAGGGTTGTCAGGTATAACCAGCCTGCCCTTATACAGAAGTGTATCACCATCTTTGATAGTGTAATCCTTTGGAGTATTCCTTTGAAGATCTTGACAAACAGGATCATCCTTTTGAGCTTTAACGATATTGAGGAATTTCTGTTGAAGCTGGTCCAAATGGATCGACTTAAGAGTTACTTGGGGTTCAGAATGAAATAAAGGTTGAACATTGTCAGGGTTATTGTCAGCGAAGTCTCCTCCCTCCAAGGGGTAAATGTTGTCTTGACGTGACAAAGCATCTGGGATTACTGCTAATTTGCCCGGTCGATGGGTGATGGTAAAATGAAATTTGGAAATAAATTCAGACCATCGAATTTGCCTGCGAGTAAGAACTTTAGTGCTCGTGAAATATTTAACAGTGTTATGATCAGTCAATATCTTGAATGGTTTGAGAAGACTGAGCAAATAAGAGCGCCAGTTCTTCAAGCAATGGACAATTGCAAGAAGTTCCTTATCATGAATCTCATAATTGAGTTCAGCGGATTGTAGCTTCCTTGATTTGAAGGCTACAGGGTGAAAGTGCTTTGAAGAAGCGGAGAGTTGAGAAATAACACCTGCAACTGTGTAATCACTAGCGTCTGTTTCGACAATAGTCTTACACTTCTCACTGAAGTGAGCCAGGATGGGTGCTGAAGTAAAAGCTTTCTTGAGAGTGTTAAACTCTCGTTCTGCTTTGACTGTGAAAACAAAAGGAATATCCTTTCGAAGAAGATTAGTAAGGTTCACAATAGTTTTGGAGTAATTCTTTATAAATTTGCGATAAAAATTAGCAAAACCAAGGAATCCTTGAAGTGTTTTAACACTGGAAGGTTTGGGCCAGTCTAAGACCTTTTGACATTTGTCAGGGTCCATAGCGATACTGTCTGTGGAGACGATAACCCCAAGGAAGTGAAGCAAAGAATTATGAAATTCGCATTTCGATAATGTCGCAAACAAATTGTTAGCTCAAAGCCGTTGAAGCACTTCCTTGATATGGGAAGTGTGATCTTCAAGGGTTTTTGAGTAAACAAGAATATCATCGAGGTATACTACTACATATACTTTGACGATGTCAGCAAAGATATCGTTGACGAAATTCTGAAAAGTAGAAGGAGCATTGCAAAGCCCAAAAGGCATTACAGTAGACTCGAAGCTACCAAAACAAGTTCTCATGGCAGTAAGGGGCGTTGATAAACGCACGCCAACGCCAACCCGCACACCACTTTTTTTTGGCGTGCGGGGCCTACACGCCAAAAAAAATTGGCGTGTAGGGTCTACACGCCAAAATAAATGGCGTGTGAGACCCACACGCCAAAAATGGCGTGTGGTTCCCACACGCCAATTCTTTTTGGCGTGTGGGCCCCGCACGCCAATTGTTTTTGGCGTGCGGGTCCCCCCTCGCTCACGTAATCGAATGGGAGGGCCCATTCGATTACGTGAGCGAGCCGGCTGACGAGGTTATACAACCTCTTCAGCCGGGAGGACTTCCTCCCGGCTGACGAGGTTATACAACCTCGTCAGCCAGGAGGACGTCCTCCTGGCCGACGAGGTTGTATAGCCTCGTCGGCCGGGAGGACTTCCTCCTGGCCGATGAGGTTATACAACCTCGTCGGCCGGGAGGACTTCCTCCTGGCCGACGAGGTTATACAACCTTGTCGGCCAGGAGGAAGTCCTCCTGGCCAACGAGGTTGTATAGCCTTGTCGGCCGGGAGGACTTCCTCCTGGCCGACGAGGTTGTATAACCTCATCGGCCAGGAGGAAGTCCTCCCGGCCGACGAGGCTATACAACCTCGTCGGCCAGGAGGACGTCCTCCTGGCTGACGAGGTTGTATAACCTCGTCGGCCGGGAGGAAGTCCTCCCGGCCGACGAGGCTATACAACCTCGTCGGCCAGGAGGACTTCCTCCTGGCTGACGAGGTTGTATAACCTCGTCAGCCGGCCCGCTCACGTAATCGAATGGGACCTCCCATTCGATTACGTGAGCGGGATCCCCCCACACGCCAAACAATTGGCGTGTGGGAGCCGCACGCCAATTGTTTGGAGTGCGCTCCCACACGCCAATCGTTTGGCGTGTGGGAGCGCACGCCAAACAATTGGCGTGCGGGCCCCACACGCCAATTTTATTTGGCGTGCGGGGCCCACACGCCAAAAAACATTGGCATGTGGGAACCACACGCCATTTTTGGCGTGTGGGTCTCACACGCCAAATAAGATTGGCGTGTAGGCCCCGCACGCCAAAAAAAATTGGTGTGCGGGTTGGCGTTGGCGTGCGCGCTTGGCGTGCGTTTATCAGCGCCCAGCAGTAAGCCATTCATGCCCTTCGGCAATCCGAATCAAATTGTACGCTCCTCGAAGATCAAACTTTGAGAAGTGAGTAGCTCCATGGAAAAGTGTCAAGAGATGGGCCATAGTAGGCACTGGGTAAGCATTCTTACGAGTGACATTATTCAGTTTTCTGTAATCAACACAAAGTCAAAGAGAACCATCTTTTTTAGGGACAAAGAGAACAGGCAAGCCTGTATTCGACTTGCTTGGTCGAAGGAAACCTTTTCCTACATTTTCCGCAATGTAGTCTTGAAGCTCAGAAGATTCCTGCTTTGAAAGAGAATAGATTGGGCCAGGCGGAGGCGCCGGACCTGTAAGTTTGATCTGATGATCATAAGGCCTATGAGGAGGAAGTTTATCCGCTCGGATAGGAGAAAAAACATCAGCAAATTCATGGTAGATGCTTGGAAGTGTCTTTTGGATGGTTTAGAGGTCTTCAAAATCATCATCATCTTTGAGGCTGGGTATAGCCGTTGAAGGAGGATGAGACAAGATCAGGGAGTACAAAAACCCTTTTAATGAAGGTAAGTCCTTCTCTTCAAAGAAGGATGGAAAAGATAAGTTAGAGCAATAAGCGATTTGTCAGCTTGCTACTATGACAGAGCAACCTGTCACAAGATTTCTACAATACTTATTAAAAATTACATAGAAACTAAAATAATAGTTGGAATATTATTTGATATTCTGAATCTACACTAAAATTAACCTAGGGTACCTCACTCATAGGTACCCCTAATTCTCACTCCTTCACTATTTAAATCAGCAAAGAAGAATTAGCAAGTACCTTTAATAAAAAGGCACTTGCATTACTTTATGCTTATATATACATATACATATGCTTAAACCCCATTTCCAGTCACGGAAATGAGGTGTTGTGTAAATTAGGGGAGATAGTGTAAATACACCGTGTTTTACTCAAACCCCGCGTACCGCAGTCCGCATACCTTGAAGTTCAACCCGCGTGACTGCAAGCCCGCTCCAAAGTTGGAACATAAGCCCCCGCGCAAGCCCCAGACCCCTTACAGACTCTCAGCTTGGCGCGCGGACTCCAAAGTCACCCAAGGTACACCCAAAGCAACAAAAACACGCCCCAGTAACTTCATTACATATGTTACACATGTAATGAAGACTACTGGGGACTAAATAATTAATTATATTAGATTGTATTAGTATTGATACATATAAATAAAAATATACTGACTGAACAAACAGTACAAACAATACTGTGGCTTATTATAAAATACAAATAAGCCACTAGTATTAAATCTATAACAACCAGTACTGATGTACTACAGACTGTAAGTCAACATAAATAAATAAATACACTAATAAAATCAATTGGTGATGTGTATTCAAAGCAGGGGCTGCTGAAGCGTCACCAAGAAAGCAAAAATGGCCAAAATGTGGTCCAAAGATCCCACAAGTTGGCCAATAATACCTACAGGGTCCCCAGGGGGAACTCAAGACTATTTAAGGAGCTCTTCAACCGCCTAAAGAAGGCTCCTCATGCTTAAAGATACCCACTAGATTACTTACCACCATTTACTTTAGATACACATCTTATTAAACAGTCTGGCAAGTTCCTTAGTAGTTATTCTTTAGCCTTGTCTTCCCCAACAACATTACAGTGTCCAACCAGCTCCACAATCAACCCATCAAAGCGCCCAAAACTGTCTTGTTTGACCCAGAATATCCTCAAGCTCTCTCTAGGATTATTACTAGTAAGTAATAACCCTTTGTCTTGAAGATATTCCCCCATTTCCATTCCTGGGATTAAACCACCCCTGTGTCAACAGGCCCCAGTGTTCCAGGTACCTAAATCCTCTGCATTTATTTGTAAGATACCTTAGAGGGATCTAAACCACCCCTGATTTATCAGGCCCCTCTGGTTTTAATTATATTAAATTTATTTAATATAATTATTACCCCTTTTCCCTATTTTTTACGTCACAATTCCCCCATCTTAGTAGGGAATTGCAACTCTTATAACTTACCCAGAGTTTTATTACTCTTTCCATTCATACTTGCACCACCTGTAGCTAGAGGGACTTGTCCTTGGCATCAGGGAGGCTGACACAATTACTCCGTGATCATTTGAAGAAACGGAAGAGGGAAATTCAGGATATTTGAAGTCTCCTGGCGGAAACGTTTCATCTAACTCAATGAAACAGTCAGGTAAGCTGTTTAAGTCTTGTTTGACGGAAGAAGAGAGATTAGTTGATTGGGATGCTTTGGTTCAAAGGTTAATTACTCCTTCTTTCCAGTTAACATCTGGATTCCAATGAACCAGGAAGTCATGGCCAAGTATGGTGTCATCCATTCCTTGGGCATCCAGGACTATGAGATCCCATTCGAAGCTGGGGAAAGATTTGAATTGAAAATCCCACCTTGCCTTCTTTGAGACCCAAAAGCTGGGGTCCTTCAAAGAACTTACCAAGAAAACCGGGAAACTAGGTATCTCAGTGAGCGACAGGGACTGTGATTTGGAAAAAGAAGAACTAATGAAAGAAACATTAGCTCCAGAATCCAATAGGACTCTGTAAGGTTGATTTGAAGAATCAAAAAGGATAAATCTCGAGCTTGGGACACTGTTAGTGGCCTCACAAGCTCGAAGGTTGACTCGCGGGAAATGAAGAAGTGAGTAGTTTTCTTTGCAAGTCTCAAGAGAACTACAATCTAGTTTTTTGACAACTTAGCTGCTTCACGGGCAATTCTTTTTGAACAAGCATCTAACTGATGCTTTCCCCCACAATACATACATAACCCATCCTTCTCCCTCCTTGCCCGCTCCTCTGACTTGAGGTTACCCTTGGTGTTGAGGACCTTCGTGATCTCTTGAGGCATTTTGGTTCAAGCTTGAGGGTGTGTCGAGGTTGAGGGTTTGGATTGGTGAGGTGTCTTTGAAGCTGGCTTGTTGGACAATTGCTTCAAAGGTTTGTCCAATTTCGAATGAGTTGCCTCGGTCTTCTTGGATCGAGACTTGTCGTGATAGCAGTTGTCCAACTCAATTGTTTGATCAATTAACTTTTGGAGTGTCAAAAGTCAATGACCACTGACAGCGAGCTGATCAGTGATTTGGGCCGGTAGTCCTTTTTGAAAATGAAATACCAGAGCTGCGTTGTTCCAGTCGATATGCGATTGGAGAACTCGAAACTGGGAGATGTACGTTGAGGCCTTGCCGGTGTCCTTCATCAAAAGAGAGTTGAGTTCAAACTCTGCATTGCGAACTTCATTTGGGTCCCCAAACAGGGTGAACAACTGTTTTTCGAATCTGTCCCAGTTGTTGAGGAGACAGTCCGGATTCTTGCTGCCGAGGAGTTTGAGGTAAGGCTCAAACCATTGAGAGGCTTGACCTCCCAAATAAGATGAAGCATACAACACCTTCTGTCAATCGAGGGAGAAGGTGGCGGGGTCGTTAGAGAAAAGAATTTTGCAAGACTGTAAAAAGCCTCGCAACTTTGAAGAATTTTCGCTGTCAAACTTGTTCGGGGCCTTCATTCCAGGAGTTTGGAACTTTGGCACCCCACTACTTCCTTCTTTCTTCTTCAAGGCTTGGATGAGGGCAACTAATATCGCCAAAGGTGATTCATCGGAGACCTGATTGTGATCTTCGGAGTCCGAAGGAGGCGGTGGTTGGCTAGGGGATTCCCGTCTTCGAGGGTGGCCTTGATTGGTGGAAACCCCAGGGTGAGTTGAAGATCCATCCAAATCAGATAGGTTCGACAATGGATTGATGGGAGCGTTCCGATTGCAAGTCGATGGGAGGACTTGTCCAATCGAGGGTTGACTGTCAGTTGGAGTTCTTTGAGCTTGTTGACGATCAATGTCTTGGTCGAGCTGATGTTCAGCGGGGCCAAGGGACCTAGTTTGAACAGGAGTACTTTGCATTACCGGACGAAATTACAACAGCAAAGCTGTTGTAGCAACAAACACAGATGGAAAAATCTGTGAGTTTGTTGGATTGAGTTAATTATAATACTGTCATGCAACCAACCCAACGTACTAAGGGGATTTAGCTGGTCAAAGCGCAAAGGAGAAATGAGGCTAGGGTGGTTGAACATAAATTCAAAGATAAGTTCGAAGATAAGTTTGAGGATAAAAGGCTCGAGGAAGTCTATGAGCACAACTCAAGGTAATGGGTCAAGTTGGAATCAAAGGATTTGATGCATCAATAATCTTTTATTATAATTAACTGAGGAAAGGAAATGAAGAGAAAAAATACACCAGTATTTATATTCGAAAGAAGGCTACTGTTGAATCTGAGTGATGAATGAGTGTCAAGGTAAGATACGAGTATGAAGTAAATACACGGATATTCAAGATGTACAAATGAGGTTTAAAGACAATTCTATGACTATAAATATGATTGGTTTGAACATGTGATAGGGATAAATTTTGAACAGATGAGTGATGAGTAAATCCTCTGTGATACAATAAGCGTAGATGCGAGGCTTGATGAAAGAGGGTAAGTGCCAGGCTAAGGTTTCAGGTCTTGAGTGCTAATCGAAGAAGGGTTATTGATTAGTTTGAAGATACTGAGGATCACCGGATTAAGCAATTCCTAGCTTTAGAAATGCTGGTTTGAAGGAGGCTGACTAAATGTCAAAGATGTTCGTTAAGTTAAGTGTCACGTGATTGCATTTGAATTGAAATGAATGTCGAAGATGCATTTGTTGAAATTGAATATGCATTTGAAGTTCAATGAGTAGTCAAAGCTGAGCTCATTGGTTGCAGCATGACAGAAGTGTAGTTTCCAGTGCAAGTGGTAGTTGGCGGTTTAGAAATGTGATGAGAATGGATGATCTTCAGGGCATAGTGGGAGATGGTGCCATTTAGATCACCAACACAAGGGGGGAGGCCAGTGAGGAGTTTGTATGAGTGCTGAGAGGATTCGATGTATTGTTTGTGAAGTTGATTGGTAACAGCTTGGTGGATTTGGTTGACAACAGCAGCAAAAGAGGCAGTGGAAAAGTTGATAAATTGTGTGATGTATGCGTGAAGGCCTTTGACTCTAGAGGTGATAGTGTTTCCGAAGTGGGGTTTCTTGTTGACAAAAAAGGCTACAATTTTTTCTTTGGAAGGGAGGATGTTGGAGATGATGTAGTCGGCAGTGGGTGGATTCCAAGTCATAGATAGCTGAGTGAAGTCTTTGTGATAGTCAGAAACAGTTTTAGAATGGAGTAATTGATTCCAATGGTTTCGAAAGGTGGACCATTCTACTTCAGAGTTGAAATGTTTGTAGCAGTTGGATTGGATATTCTTCATAATGTGCCAGGAGCAGAGGAGATGTGATGCATTTGGGAAGACTTGTTTGATTGCTTTGATTAGGGCAGCCTCATTGTTGGTGACTAGTATGGATGGAGATTGATTGTCAATTGAGATGCGAGGCTGATCCAAGGCCCAAGAGTAGTTGGCTATTTTCTCAGCAGAAAGGAAACAGAAAGCCATGGAAAAAGATTTGTTTGAAGAGTTAATACCAACTATGTGAAGAAGGGGCATTTTAAACTTGTTGGTTTTGTAGGTGCAATCAAGGAGGATAGTAGTGGGAAATTGTTTTGCCAAGTCAAGGGATTTCTGATGAGCAAAGAACACAGAGGTCATGTGGCGTTTGGAGGTATTGATTGTGTGGTAGAATTCATGATGGGGGATTACATGAAGGAGAGCTTCAATTGGTGTACGTCCTTCAAGTTGGGTGGATCTCAAGAGGTTACAATGATTGTAGATGGTGTTGAGGGTGACAGAAGAAGGGACATTGGTGTCTTGCAATGTGTAAGCCTGGGTGTGGAACTAACCGTAGTTATAGGTTGTAACTAAGGTAGGTTGATGGTTTGAAGTGGTTTGGGTAATGGTTAAGTCCTGTAAAAAAGGTACTTCCTCAATCAGTAAGTCTTGTCTGAGAGGCTTGCTCTAATTTCTCTAATTAGGCGCATCCAAATCAATACAAAGTATTGATAGGCATCCAAGGAGAGACTCAACTTGGGTTTGTGGTGACTACCTTATTGAAGGTAGGTTGTGGCCAATTCTTGAGGTAATAACAGTATTAAACTATAGATTATCCAGAATTGGGGGATTGTTGGAGAATGGGGAACTAAGCAAGGTAAATAACTCTAAGGTGTGTACTGTGCTGTGGTGTTCTAAATATTCTCTGGGGATAAACAACTGTTTACAGTCTGTCTATATATTGTAAGAGCTCCTCAGGGGGGAACTGTGAGCGCTTCCATGACCTGGGAGGTACTGTGGAACTTCAGGTACAAGACAGATCCTTTTGGGAGGATCTGTTAATGTTTATGATGTGATTTCTACTAAGGCTGTGTTATGGGACACATCTTTGATCAGTAATCCTTAGTGTGATTGGATCACATCATGACATTTGTATTGAATGATCTGTTATTAATATTATTAAAGATAATATCTTTTAATGATGTCAGTCATTATTGGCACATCTTATAAGTATTAATTATTATAATATTGATAAGTTGTTTTATTAATAAGATATTAAAGTACATATCTTATACGTGAAATATTCCAATGTTAAGGAATGTGGGCGTAATCAGAGGGAAAGAGTGATATCTGTTACTCTGGATATTTCACGTGACAGGAGGGCAAAGGGCCTACAAGTTATGTATCTTCTATAACAGGAGTACATAGCTTAACCAGAATTATTCATGAGTTATTAATGAATATATTATTAAAGTATTTATATTAATTATTGTAATTAATGTACTTTAATAATAATACTAGTAGTGTAATAATAATAATGAATGTATAACAATAATAATAATAGTAATTATTATTAGAGATAATAATAATTAATAATATTATAAACTGGTGGCAACTACAAGGAGATGGTGGTGGCGACGACTTGTTGTAGGTGTTACCGACTGACTGAGGCATTTCGATGGCTGAGGAAGATTGACTGAGCTGGTGATAACGAAGGACAGAGTAACATTCGCTGAGTGGGATTGACTGGAAGGGAGCAATTGGAGATGAGAGCGAGGAAAGAGATCGAGCTAATTGGGACCAGAGCAACGAGCTGGAGGCGACGACGACGATAAGCTAGAGGCGACAGCAATGAGCTGGAGGCGACGACGACGATGAGCTGGATGCGATTACGACGAGACGGTAAGAACGGCGACCTTGTGATGGCGACTCAAAGGAGCTGGCGGCATCAATGAGGGACTGGAGATGACGACCCTACTGAGGCAACACAGAGAGGCTAGTGGCGTCGATGAGGAACTGGAGACGACAACAATGTGATAGCGACTCATAGGAACTGGTGGTGTTGACGAGGAGATGATAGCGACAAGGAGTTCCGACGGAATAATTGAGTGCTTTTGAAGATGCTGAGACCAGATAGATGACAACGTGGCCAGATCAACGACGGTGAGGCAGATTGATGACACTGATACCTAGAGAGCTGAGAAACTGAGACAGGGTGGTTTGATGGTGAGATTGAGGCTGTAAGTTTGAAGAGGGAGTGCAGCAAGGGATAACGCAAAAGGAAGCAGTCTTTCGACTGTTAATCGTGTTGAAATTTAGGCAAAGAGAAAGAAGGAAGGGAATTAGTGAACAGACTCTGGGATACTCAAAAGATGGGGACTTTGTTTTATGAGGAGAACTGATGATGTTATTTCTTGGACTAGGCTATGTTTTTATAGACTAGTTACAAGTGTGACAAATTGTGGTTGTGAAATGAAAATGAATAAAGAGTAATTTGAATAAAAGCTGAGAGGAGTATAATATGAGTACTTGGAAGAAATAACTAGTCAGGCCTTCTCAGTCTCTTTTAGTCAAGCTAGTATATTAATCAAGAAAAAACATATTACAAAAACCACAAATACTAAGAGGCGTTAATTCTAGTAATCAGTTTTTAGTAATCATAAAATGAGTTCAGAAAAAAGAAATAACAATCAATTAAATTAAGGATTGTAATTACAAATAGCTTAATATTTATGATGTATTCTAGTCTGAAAAAACAAGTTGATTCTCTGAAAATTAAATGGAGGGAAGATACTTTTGAGGAGGAACAGAAAAACTCAACAGGGACACATCTTGTAGGAATTTGAGGTATATCACTTTATTGCAGCTTCAACTTAAAAAACTAATAGTAGTAAAAACACTTTTAGATGATTAAGAAAAATAGAAGTTGTTAATAAAAAGATAAAAGACATAAGAGAATTGATAATAAAAATAAATGAATGAGTTTTTACTATATACCTTATTATGTTCTAGTCCTAGTGAGTGCGCTGAGTATTTAACAAAGATGAGAGAAGATAACAGGAATATAGGAAAAGATCACAAGCCTAGAAGTGTTAGAAAGAAAAATGTCAATACTCAAGAATGAAGAAGAGAAAAAGAATCAATGAGAAGGATAATTTTGGATCGACAAGTACCTCCACTTGAATCTATTCAGACTCCTCCTGGATCTTCAAATTCTGAGAAAATATACTAGATCACACAGCAAAAAAGTGTGATATCTGGCCCCTCCCCCCCCGGTCACTTTAAACCACACACAACCGGGAACACCCAAGGCCTTTCACCACCCCAAGCTGCAATATATCGTAGCTTGAAGTGTGTAGCAACCAGCCTCGGGTTGCTATGACTCCGGCGAGGTGCCCTGGCACAGCTGCAATAGCAACCCGGATAGCTCCCTGCGGTGGAGATGTGTAAGCCCTAGGATGTAATATGGGATTAGAGGAGAGGGGTTAGACAAGCTAACAGACCGATCAGAAAAGCTAGTGGGTCTCAGACGCGCTAAGGTGATCAATATCCACAGGATTATTGACACAGGTAAGGGTATGTGGTTTTTGTAATGAAAGGTTTAGTATTTCAAGGATTTCAATGGGCGTTATTAAAGACAGTTAAACAAAGATTTTGCCTCAGGAGAAAAGAGACTCCTGAGACTACAACATTGCTGTTTATATATTATACAACCATCCCCAACAAATTCTAGAACAATCGTAGAAAAACCCCATCCTTTCTACAACCTTAACATTGCAAATTGTTTCTGTTTCCCTTATAGAACTTTCTAGCAATATCAACTTACCAGCCGTACTATCAAAACTTAGAATGATCCTGTAGAATTATCTCATAGTCGTTACAAGATGGCCTAAGGGCTCCACAGTTGGCGAAATTTTATCGAAACGACTGTGGATGCTCTAAGATGCTCTGGGGTGACACAAGTTCTTTTTAGCGCAGTCCGCCCGCTCTGCGCGGAGGTATGACACCGAAGGGATGTTGATTGCCGAAGTTGTTTCTTGATATCCGGGTACCATTGCCTTCATCAGAAGAGATGACTCCAGGAATTAGGCAGTATTTCATACCCAGCTCGCCCAACTTGGACCAGAGCATATTTAAAGGATCGATCTTGGTCTTGGTACGTCCATCTGGACTTTCTAATCGAATAGACTAGAAGAATTTGACGATTATTATTGCAATGGAGTTGTTTCCCGTGCTGATGGCCCCTGCGTTATCTGCGTTTGAATTGACAGCCGGTGGTCTCGCTCGCAAATGTTCCCCAGTTGGCGATGGACTTGATGATACACAGCACTCACCTCGGCCCGATCGAAAAGGTCGGCATCCTCGACCCTCAAGACCACATTCCGGTCATTGGTGCCATCGATCATCCATCCGACCTGGCTCAGTCTCCAGACACGCGCAACCAAATAACCAATCCGATCCAAGTCTATCAGAGTCGAGACAAGCTGTATACGTTTGTCCAGCAACGTTCGCCAGTGATCAAGGTACGCAAGACGAATAAGCAAAGCAGTCATGCCCTGTTGTCCAATTTGACGATTGTTGATTAGTTGATCCAGTTAGACAGACGATTAATAACCATTTTTTATTTATACGTTGAAAGGCACGAAAAGGATCGCATGTTTCACGGATGAAGTCGTGGATCTCAACGGCCGGGTTTGCTTCGGTTCTTGTGCTAGTTTCGGTCGATGCGGCCGCACGCTCAGATCCCCACCTACAACATCCCTCGGCTTTCTTCCATTACGTCCGAGCCACAACCCAACCTGATACTCCCACCGCACTCCGCCAAATCATCCAGTCAAGATATGCCAGTTTTCTATCACAAGATACCCCTGGCCTGCCAATCTTTTGCGCGGGCGGTTTGGCCGCCAGATTGCTCGCAGCGCTCACTTCAGCTACTGGCTCTGTGGAGGTCAACACGCTTGTTGTTTACGTGGCCGAAGGTGACAACCGTCTTGATGCAAAACAATTCGCCTACGAAATTATGTCTATTTTCAATCAAATTCGATCGGGTTAGTTGAAATCCATTGAATTCTTCTAATCAACTCTTGTTTTGTCCACCTCTCACCCCAATTTTTTTGGTTGCGTCAGACCAAAAAGATATGTCACTCCTTTCATCTGAAAGCTTGCGTGAACCCCTCAGTTGGAAGGCCTCTGATTCCTACCAACATAACACACGACAAGACATATATGGATGACCGAAAGAAGCTCTGGTCATAACAACTCATTGGTCGACGATGATCGATATTTGTTACATGAACAAGAAAATAAGTCGAGGTGGTGTTTTGCTAGTCAGAAGTTTTAGTAATGTCGGTTTCATCTGATTGTTATTCAAGAAAAGAAAAACTTACTGGAAGACTGGCTCATCATCCCGGAGACTAGCCAACAGATTATGACTGGAAGCACCGGAGAGAAGGCTACGCTGACTTCAGCGTTAGCGTAGCATAGCCCAGCATAAAACTGCTAAGGAATGTCTTACCAAGTAAATGTTTGCATAGAAGACAAGGTTGAGCTTTAAGTGTCACATAGGACTGATGATTGGGAGCATCCACAATTGTTTCACTAACTTTTCCGCAACTACAGAGAGGTTAGCAACAACGAGAATCCATGCACTCATGGCTTGCCACGGGGACTCCGCGACTGCCAAGCCAAGTGTCCCCACGCTTGGGGACTTTTCAAGTTGTTTGGGTAGACGGGGTTGTAGAGGGTGGGTGGGAATTGAGGGCTTGGATAAAACTTACCTTGCCAAGATTTTTAGAGGTCCCTAATGAGAATCTTAAAGGTGCTTTACTTAAGAGCATCCACAATCGTCCCAATAAAGTGGCTCAATAAGCCAACTTGATCAAGACAAAGCCCCACTTGTGCTATTGCACACAATAATTATGGAATCTCTAGGATTGTCAATAAAGGTCCATAAAGTTAGGGACCTATATTGAGCTCAACAAGGTAACTTGTGACTAACTTTCACAAGTCACTAAATAGTGAATCATCCTGACTGACATCCCTGAATTTAACTTCTCCCCAAATCCCTCCCCCCCAAGTTATTGACTTGAGTTGCAGAGGACCACAGGTGTGGGTTGGCTTGGTAACTCAGTAAGAGAGCCAAGTCATTGAGCGACAAGTGTGGAAACTCTGGATAAAATAACTGTTGATCTTGCTAAGATCTCCACAGCTTTTGAAAATTTAGCAAAACAATTGTGGATGCTCTAAGAGGGCTAAACAGTAATAAACCTCAAGTTGATTACTGATAAGCTTAAAGTCAAAACTGAGAAATAAAAGAGATAATTTTAGACCAGTAACATCATACTAAATGAAAGAGATTAAAGTAAAGACATAATGTGAAACAGCATACCCAAAGAGATGTAAAAGTATTATGACAAACAACTAATAAGATGAGGAGGACCAACCAACTAGAGAAAATTAGCACAAGACTAGAAAGGACAAAATAAGTATATAGTCAACATGAGCAATTACAAGACATGCAGAGGAGTGAAGTATGTTCACTTCTCACCAATTTGAGATTGTGGAAAGATGTCAACAAAGAAGTGAGAGTGTAGAAATTCAATCAATTCAGCTAGCCCAGTCAATACTGTAAAACCTCAACTTATTTCCACACACAGGGCGTTTGGTACAACCTTTATATCTTTCAGCCACCAGGATATTACATGTAAGTATTTAACAGGTAACACTTGAAACTGCAAGCTTGAATAAATATAAATATTATTTATTTTTATTATCCTCTATTTACCTTGACATTCTGAACACAACAGAAATTAGACTTGAACATTTCATCACATTGTATAACAGTCTAACAGTTAAGAACAGGCTTGGAAATATCTGACTTGAACAGAAGGATCTGAGTTCAAGCCACACTCATGACCATACTCAATCAGACCCTTATTTAAATTAATCTATCTTTTACCAAAAATAAGTTATAATTTAATTAATGAAAATCCTTGTAAAATTGATTTTCAAACATGTAATAAATGAATACAGAACCATTTATTGGCATAGTTTTCTTCTTGAAAATCCTGGAAAAATCCAAGACTAAAACATAGTAATTCATAGTATAAAATTACACATAAATTAATGTAAATCTTTATGTAAACTATATTAAATATGCAATAAAGACTTATAAATTAATTCCCACCTGATTGGCAATCCAGGGCAAGCGCTTTTCAAGTATAGTCCCCAAAGGAATTTCTATGTACATGTAATTAATATTTATTTGGTTTAATTAGAGTAAATTAAATATTGAACTATTTTAATTAATGTGAAATAACTATGGAATCATTTAAATTAAAAATGGCACCATTTTTCACTTCTGACACAAAAAGGTTGATCAGATCCACCTGCCAATTTTCCCCCAATTCCCAATGCCAAATGAATTGACAGAGGGATTACTCCAACAATATTTATTATTTAAAGAGGAGGTTTCTTCACTAAATTGAAGGCATCCTCTCCCATAAATTTTAACTATACATGGATAACTTATTATAAGCTACCAAGGCGCTTACCTTCTCCTGTAAGCTAGGAGGACTGGCCTTTTTTTACTTATAACTATCTTTTATAGTTAGAATTCTTCAAAACCCCCCAATTAGATTAATACTCTTGATTTAATTGGAAGAACCGTGTTTAAATTCTGGTTAGACCTTCTGAGGATATAATTCCCATAACAGCAGTCTGGCAGCAGGGTAGCAACCTGTTTATTTTTATACTTAGTGTTCTAAACAAACACCAAAGTAATATTGGATATAATTATATTTTTATTACACTTTTTAAAGTGTAAGACTTTTGAATTCCTTACTGTACACACCACTTTAAGTGGAATAGAGTCCAGTTTGTTGACATTATCTATGTCACACAATGAAATCCAATTAGTTGCACAATTTGGCAATCTAGTAAGAAGAAAAAATTTGAATCAAATCAATCCTGAAACATGCTACTGCTACTCCAATTTCTGGATTCAATACCCTGGTGTAATGTAAAATATTCCTTCTTCATCAATCCACTAAATAACTCAACTCTCAATTTTCTCTCCTTAATTCCCTCCTTTCCATTTCCACTTCTTAAATATCTCTAAAATACACACTATCAGCTTATCTCCTCTAATTGAAATCTATGTCATTGGTGTTTAATATTGTTAGTATTCTAGCTTCTTTACTAATTTCTATATTTGTGCTTGATGACTTCATACTAAACTGTTCATATTCTTAAATTTGTTTCTCTGTTTTTTTCTAGCTTAAATATGACCTTAGTCATTTTCCTCATTGCAACAGTACCAAAATTACAACTCTTAGTCCTAGGTATCAAATATGATCAAATCCACAATTAAAACCAGTGAATTAGGTTTTTCAACAAAATTTCACTTTTGAGGATTTTGGACCATTTTATATAGGTATCCATGGTTTTTAAAAATGGTGGATTTTCAAAACCAGTTGATTAGATAATGGTGGATTTGGTCATATTTGATACCCCCTATTAGGGGGTATCAAATATGACCAAATCCACAATTATCTAATCAACTGGTTTTGAAAATCCACCATTTTTAAAAACCATTGAGATGTATATAAAATGGTTCAGAATTCTCAAAAGTGAAATTTTGTGGAAAAACCTAATTCACTGGTTTTAATTGTGGATTTGGTCATATTTGATACCCCCTATTATTACTAAATAATAGGGGGTATCAAAATGACCAAACCTACAATTAAAACCAGTGAATTAGGTTTTTCCACAAAATTTCATTTTTGAGAATTCTTAACCATTTGATATTGATATCTATGTTTTTTAAAAATGGTGGATTTTCAAAACCAGTTGATTAGATACTGGTGGATTTGGTCATATTTGATACCCCCTAATAATGACAAAATAAGAAAAAACTGATAATATAGACATTATTACAATTTGCACAGCAAATGAATAAGAAAAGCAAGAATATTATTGTAAATTCTGAATCTACACCCAAAATTAACCTAGGGTACCTCCCTCATGAGTACCCTTAAATTCCACTCATTCAATAAGTAATTTGTTATTAAAGATTTACCATAAATAACACCCAGAGGACATCAGGACTTAAAAACCACCTTCCTCTAGGTTTTGGAACATGTGAAACACTTAAAAAAAGATCTCAGAAAGTACCAAATGTCTGTGTATCATAACATATGAAACAGAATAGCCAATTATCCAAAAGAATTTGGATGAAACACGTAAGAATTTGATGAAACACAGAAAAACTTCAAATTGTGCTGAATTGTGGTTATTCACCCACAATCCAGCCAAATACAGCTAGAATACAACCACAAACTGGTCACCTACTTGTATAAACCACAATTTGGCCATTAACTGAAAAATTGGGTGCTCCCTCACCCTGGTACCAAAAGGTATTTAAGGAGCCCCATTTTCCCCCCAGAAAGGATTCTCCAGATTAATACACATTACATTACTTAGTTTACCCGCTTTCAACAAAGCCTTGTCACCAGCCTCTTGCCTGGTACGTACCTTAAGTAGTTAATACATAATCCCCCTGAAAATTCCCTCAGAAAGCTCTCCAAACAGGTGAATAAATTAATAACAGTAAGTTATAACCATTTCTCTGTCTGTGGCACTGTCCCCTTCCTGTCCATATACCTGGGATATACACAAACACTGATTTATCAGGCCCCAGTTTTTAAAGTTTATTTAAATCCTCTGATTATTGCAAGATACCTTAGAGGGATCCAAACAACCCCTGATTTATCAGGACTCATTGTTTTTATTTTAATTGATTAATTAATTAAAATAAATATAAGCTAGAGTGTACAACACATTCCTTAGCATCACCTATGAAGCCAAAAGATCAAGAGTGCAGACATAAACTCAAGTACCCATATCACCAGAATAAGGGCCTTGAGAGAGCAGGTCTCACTGGTATGGACTCAGAACTAAGTGCAGTTTGTATTTTGGATGGGGGAAGATGAATTACATGATGAGGAAGAGGCCTAAGTTGAGGACCTAGCTGGGCTGAGTTTTTCAAAAGAATGAAAAATAACAAAAAAAAAAAAATAAGCCCTCTTTTGAGCATGGGGCAGAAATCTAACAGCCACCATGCCAGTACAACACACTATCCAATTCAGAATGTACTCCTCTTGATGGCCAGTAAGGCTTTCCATGGGAGGAATATTTACCCTCTTGGCAGCCAGTTCAGCTAGTCTTTGAGAGGGATGTGTATACCTCTCAATGACCAGCTGGACTAGCCATCAAGAAGATGGCTAGCTTGACTCTCTATTGAGAGGATGGCTGGTTTTACTGGTCATGGAGAGGATTTCTGTTTTTTACTGGACATTTAAATGATGGCTGGTGGTACTGGCCATTGAGAGTATTACTGGTAATAATTGCCACAGGAGGAATGCAAACCCTATGAACACTGTCCCGCAAGAGAGATAAAAACACATCTTAATGGTGAATTTCCACCCCATCAGGAGAGTGTAGCTCTCTTGATTGCCTGTACTGGCAATTGAGAGATCTAAACCATGCAGAGTGTATGTCTCTTGATAGCCAGTACCAGTCATTTACTCAGTGTAGCTCTCCTGGTGGCTAGTAATGGTAATCAGTAGAAGGCATTTAAATACCCTCTGCTGATTTCAAGTATCAGAAAGAGGGGATTAAAGGTTGCACACATCAGAAAAGACAGGGAACACAGTGCTCAATTTTACAGTTTTTGAGAAAAGCCAGATGACAGCTGTGAGCTAAGGAGTAAAATATTACGGATAACTAAGATCTTATTTCAGTTGATAGACAAAAAAGGTGTATAACAGGAGTAAATCTTTCTACCTAAGAGCAATGAGCAATTTGCATTTTCTGGTGTTCAAGAGAGAGAAAATAGAGGACTATGGTAGAGAGTAGAAAGATAAGGGAAGAATAGAATCGAGTAATTGTAATGAAATGAAAGTATTGATGATAGACAAAAGATGATAAAGGTGATTGTTGAAATTAGTTGTCAGCTTTCTGTACTCTACTCCACTTATTGTGGCGTGTACAGTAAGGACTAAAAAAAGAATATTACACTTATGAAGTGTAATGAACAGATTTGCCAATAAGAACAAGTACTTAAAGTGTTATAAAACACTAAGTATCAAATAAAACAGGTTATGACCCTGCTGCCAAAACTTCAGTTATGGGAATAAATCCTCTGAAGGGCTAACCAGACTTGAACACGGTTTTTTCAATTAATTAAAGATATTTTAATTAATTGAGGAGGGTTTGTTTTGAAGAATTTTAACTAATTTAGATAGTATATAAATAAAGGCCAGTCCTCCTTACTTACAGGAGAAGGTGAGCGCCTTTGTAGCTTATAATAAGTTATCTGGTGTATGTTAAAATTGATGGGGGGAGGATATCTTCAATTTGGTGAAGAGACCTCCTCCTTAAATAATAAAATATTTGTATTAATTCCTCTGCAATTTAATTGTCAGTGGGGATTGGGGCAATATTGACAGGTGATTCTGATCAGCCTGTTCGTGGTAAGAAAGGAAGCATGGTGTCATTGTTAATTAAAATGTCACCATGTTTATTAATTAACTTAATTTAATGTTTATTTTTCTTAATTAAACTAAGTAATCCTTAATCACATGTACATGTAATTTCCTTTGGGGTTGGAGCTTAAAAAAGCGCTTGCTCTGGAGAGTTAAACATGTGGGATTTACTTTATAAGTCATTACTGCATAATTAATATACTTTACATAAAGATTTACCCTTATTCATGTGTAATTTTATACTATGAATTACTATGGGTTAATCTTGGATCTTCCAGGATTTTCATGAAGAAAACTATGCCAATAAATGGTTCTTTATCCATTTATTGCATGTTTGAAAATTAATTTTCCAAAGATTTTCATAAATTAAATTATAACTTAATTTTAGTAAAAGATAGATATAATTTAGATAAATGATTTTTATTCAATGTGGTCATGAGTGTGGCTTGAACTCAGGTCCTTATGTCAATGACAGTTATTACTGAGCCAGTCTCTTACTGTTAGACTATTGTACCATTTGATAAAATGATAAGGTCTGAATTCCCTTCTGTTCAGACTATAAAAATAATAAATAAAGAATAATAATAATTATTCAAGCTTGCAGTTTTCAAGTATTACATGTTACATTATTACATGTTACATATATTACATGTTACATTATTACATGTTACATAATACATGTAATATCTTGGTGGCTGACATTAGTGCTGTTCTTTTCTGCTGTCTTTGATCATAACCTTCTAGTTAGATTGGTTGTTCTAGTTTAATACTCGCAATCACTAAGGATGTTGTGGTTGACTATTTAGTCCTTTCAGGTTCTTTTCAGTCCTGTTATTTTCTACATAATGATCACATTAGTGTATCATTAGCTTTTGCCTATCTCTTTGTTTACCTTAAGAATAACAGACACTTACCGATTCTGGATTTGTCTGAGATTCTGCCTAAGAGTTCTGGAGCAAGACATTGGTTCTTGACTTTTGGTCTGCCTGGTTCTGGAGCATGTGAATTTTTATTCATCAGCCTAAGTGTCTGTTGACTGACTGCGGGATGGTTCTGCTTACCAATCCTTGCAGCTAGGGTTCTAGTAAGACCCCTCACATCTATATTCTCACAAGGAGGCCTTAATGAGAGGTTGACAGGTCACAAAGAAGAGGCAAGAAATGATACAGGACCTGAGAAACACCAGATGAAATCTGTGAGCTACGGAGGTCCTAATGGGAGGCTGACAGGACACAAATAAGAGGAGAGAAATGACAAAGCACCTATTACGGTGCAAGGTGATGATTGGCAAGATGAGTGAGAAACAGAAGAAGAGAAGAAGCAGAAATACAGCAGGGGCTAATCTTAATACAGCACCTGAAACCTAAACCTAAGCTACTTAAGAAGAATGTTGTGACCAGTTCTTGCCCTTCTTGCTTGCCTTGCCGCAGCATCCACCTAACCCCTGTCTGGCCTTGAATGCTACAGTTTTCAGCTGGGCCTGAGCCAAGGCTGAGGACATGGGAATGGGCAACTGCTGATGAGCAGCTGGGCTCAAGCCAAGGCTGAGGAGGAACTTGCTTTTTGGGAGGGACCAGCATTGGAGCTGATACCAAAGCTTCATCATGTCACTCGTAAGCAAATCATGGTTTTTTTTTTCCTGATGTAGACTCCAGTAAGCAATGAGAACAATTTACAATGGGAGAGTAGCATGCGTGCTTTGACAATGGACTATATGAGCTCAATCATCAGGGCCTTCATCCTTTGCTTTCTCAAAAATTGCTGCTCTTCACTTGTCTGTGATGACTTTTGCCTCACAGCGTTTTATGAGAGAGCTGGCATTGCAGAAGCGACCATGTCGTACATACATTCAAGTCAAGTCAAACAATAAATAAATAGATGGAGAAATTGAAGAGAGAGAGAAAAAGGGGGGGTCAAGATTTTGATATGGTATGGATATATTTGTCGACGGCAACAGATGATCCAGTGGGTACAAGAATCAAATCAGGGATCAAACAAAACAGGGGGGGGGGCATATGAAATATTTCACAAGACAGCAAGATTTTTTTTCCCGCACAGGAAAGGAACAAACAACAGAACCTTCAAAAAAGAAGAGAAAAAAAAAAGACAAAAGAGGAAGAGGATCTGTGCCCAGAAAAGGAATTTCATTTCGAGTTACATGGGAGTTGACGAGCCAACTAAGAAGGATGAATATACTAGCGCAGGTTTGTACCCCAGGTGGGAAGCTGTTGTTGAGCCTCGACATCGATTCCACTGTCAGTAAAATAGAGCAAACTATGAGGATGATCAAGAGCAACAACAAACATGAGAGAAAAGAGATATCAAGGGGAAGAGTCGGCTCACGGAGCAGGTCTTGACCATGACTCGGAATCTGCCTCTTCAATCTCCGACCGTTTGCGCCGTATGTTGGGTCGCTCAGAGCTCGGTTGGCGGTGCTGTGACATGGAATAAGTAGCTTGACAGATCGGTTCGTATGCCTGTCCGGTTTAACGTTCCTGGTCAATCTTGAAAGAACTTCTGCGGGGGTTGTTTTTTTTTGTTTCCGGAGATCGACTTACATCCAGTTGGTGCAGGAAGCCCATGTTCGGGGATACACAAAATCGCCGCGATTGAACAAAGCTATGAGATAAACAGCTCATTGAATTAGTTGATTTTGGAGGAAAAGATACCTCTCATTCAAATATCACAATACTCAACTGAAAAGCGGCTTCAGATGACACATTGTAGCTAGCCATGACATACGCTGTCCTACAGAAGAGCCAAGCAGGGATCAGCAAAAAAAGAGGAGTTGGGTTCACGCAAAGTGGGCAATCTGGATCACATTATTGCGGGTGAGCGGCTAAGACCATCTCCACAATGAATGAGCACCTTTCCATTCCGCTTGAGGGCTGAGTCTATGAACTCTTTCGCCCTAGTTGATTGTCAGCAAAAAATGATGATGAGTATAATTGGTTTGGTAAAACAAGAGAGAATCTCTGTGTGTGTTGGTAAAGACATCAAGCTAACTTTGGGAAGATTGATATCAGTTGTTGGTCCGTTGCGTCTCGAATATCCAGGGTTAAATAAATGAATCGGTCAGGAAAACGGGGCTTGAAGAGGTGACTGATCAGAGCAAGTGTGAAGTGGAAGTATTGATGAAATAGAGCAAACGTAAACAGACCGCGGAATCGATTGGGAAACCGTCAATGTCAACGGAAAGCAGAAAGAGTTGATGAGTAGAAGGGAAAAAAACGTCATCAGGTCAATCTGACCCAATCTGGAAGTTCCTGTTTTTCAAAAATATGAGAAACTTACGCTTCTCTAGACTCGGATATACAACAGATGTCGGTGATCCCGCTCTTCTCGAGACTAGCAAGATCTCGACTAGCTTGATAAGGTCCGAGATAAATCGATGGTAGAATCTGTTGGGCTTCCCGTCTCATTTCATACCTATATTTTTAGGACACGCAAACAGAAAGATTTTCGAAGATCAGAAACAATCGTTCTCTTTTTTTTCTTTTGAGAGAGAAAGATGTCTGAGAAGACTGACTTCCAATCGACAGGTGGACCCAGAGCATCAAGAATCTGGTCGGGCAAAGCGTTGGACATGTTTTATTGGGGATACGAGTGGAATCGTTCTGATAGAGACACACAGAGATAGAGAGAGAGAGAGAGAGCGAGCGAGAGAAACCTCTTCGACGATAGTTTCTTTTTTGCCGTTCTAGTTTCCCACCGACATTCGTCCGACAAAGTCAGTCGCACCTAGATGAGCCTCCTAATTATACGGTCGTTTCCAGTGGAATTTTGGATTTATCTTGCAGCTTGATGGTTATCGGGAATTGAGTATCAGTATCTCGTGGGTCGATGGAGGACCGTCATCCAGGAAACCGGGATAAAGGATGTTGGCATTAAACTTTTCTGTTTGGACCAGATCAAGTATCAAATTCTTATAAGAATATAAATAAGTATTTAAATATGTGGATATAATATTTGTTACAAGCCATAAAAAAACAAAATATATGGACAACCCATCATCCACTGTAGGAAAAAAAAAAAAAAAAAAAACTCACAAAATTCAAGTCAAAAAGTATTTATAACTGATTTTTTTATGTTGCGGTAAACACAATTATTGAAACAAACCTTAACTTCTTGAAGCTCTCAATTCTACAAGACTCATGTTTCAAGCAAGGTTATCCATACAAACTATTTAGGAAATTATTTCATGTGTTCCAGCCACATCAGGCTTTCAAGTGTTACTTATTTAATGTTTTCACTGCATTACCCTACAGTTTTTTTCTCCTAATAAACTTTAGAATTATGGATATCAACAATGTGTGAAATTGTCTCTGAAACATAAAATAGATAGAATTATCAAGATAAAATTTCCATTACATCCATATGGATTTCTCTGAAAAACTGTATGAATCTGTTCCAACAGGAGTGGGATGATCCTATTTGAACTTGTAACAAGTATAACTGAAAAGAAAGTTTATGAGCAGAATTTTCTGTATGACATAATTATATTTGTGTGTGACCTGATATGAAGTTGGACTTCTTTCTAATCTTTCAATTTCAATACTGATGTAACAGGGCCAAGGAACCCTGTTTTTGAGTCATAGAGAAAGTTGAGATGTATCAAAAAATCACTTTTTCAAAACAGATGTTTTAATTAAGCTGGAAATAAAGCAGAAACACAGATGTTTATTTATATTAAACCATAAAATAGTTTTGGGCTTAGAAGAGATCTATAGGTTGTTGCAAAAAACATTATTCAAGCGTGTATTTACTCAGAATTAATGAATAAGATTGAATTTGACAAACAAGTTATGAATCAGAAATTTCCAAATTTTTCATCTAGTTGATTGTCCTACATTGAAGATGTATTCATTCAATATGGTAGATGACTTAAAATTCAAATGAAAATGAAATGATTGTAGATAATTTCAATCAAGGACTGTCGGTATACATGTCTTGGGTATGTATAAATTTCAATTGCGTTTGCGAAAGTGCTACTGCCTCTCATTTCATGACCCAGTATTCGACAATCTTCCAAGCCATTGCCAGTTGATTTCGTGAAGTATTCTGTTTGCCTTGTTGAACTCCTCGTTTGATTGGCAGTTCACTGCATCATGTAATTTATTTTAAGAGAGACAAATCATCAAATTCTTCAATCCTACACCTGCTAGAATTTGGTCCCAAAGTATTCAAAGAAATCCATGAAATTCCAGATCTCTGTTTCTCTTAACTTCCCCCCTGCAATCTCACCAAACAGCGAGAGATACAAAAACCATCAAAGCTGTTGTAGATTTTGTCAATTTTTTCATCAGTTCGATTCTTTTGGGGAGAATCCTCAATTTTTTACCTCTTAATTTATCAAGAGGCAAGCCATTGGTTCCAATTTTACTTTGATTTTTTCTTCGATTTTCCACAGAATCCTAAATATTTTCAAGGTTCATTTTTGATTGATATTTGCAATAGTATGTCAAGGATCCAATTTTCCTTATCACTTTTATTGAAATTAGCTCCGTGATTAAATTTGTTGGATCTTGTGGAAGCATACTTTCGGAAAAAAGATATATCTTTATCCCTTGAAATGGAGAAGGGAGATCCGTGTAAGTTTGTATCTCTTTTCATGCTGCTCAGGAATCAAACAGCTCCTCTACCGGTTCAACTACTGGACAAAAGATTGTTTTTCACAACACGCGTTTTGACGCTTGACTCAATAATAACAAACTTCCAGTCAGATACATCAACTACTGACATTTATGCCACTTGAGTCTCCTTCCATTTTCATTCCTTTCTGAGGATTACGAGCATTGAAAAATTAAT
>RDRW01000679.1:0-110098 GCA_007896445.1 Puccinia hordei | reverse complement strand
TCCTAACCCTAACCTAACCCTAACCCTAACCTAACCCTAACCCTAACCCTAACCCTAACCCTAACCCTCTAACCCTAAACCCTAACCCTAACCTAACCCTAACCCTAACCCTAACCCTAACCCTAACCCTAACCCTAACCCTAACCCTAACCCTAACCCTAACCCTAACCCTAACCCTAACCCTAACCCTAACCCTAACCCTAACCCTAACCCTAACCCTAACCCTAACCCTAACCCTAACCCTAACCCTAAACCCTAACCCCAAATCCGCCAACTTATATTCTTCATTCTGTGTTAGATTGTAGTAGGTATTATGTACTATCATTGATTTATGTCCTAAAAATTTTATTGATTAACCTTTGTCTTTTCTAGTTCTTTTTTTTTATGTGTTCCTCTTTATCATCAATTTCATCTGCCCCTCTTTATTGTTTTATTTGCCTTTTGGTATTTTAATTTCAATTTTCTTTATCTTGTTCTCAAATTTGTCTCATCAAAAACTTATAAATTATATTCTTTAGTTTGATCATTCAAATTTTAATCAATCAGGAGGAAATATTTCCTTTGCTTGTTTAAGGGCTATAGTTGTTTTAAAAAAAAGGTAAGAGATTCCAAAGATGTACAAGCTTATACTAAGTAAAACTTTACTTGAATGGTTATTTAAGGCATTAATAAGAAAGTGATTCTCAGGGATGACTTATAAATCTTGGGAAAACCCAAAAAGTTAGTAGATTTTTATTTTTTTATATGCCTTGTTTGCCTTAGTCTCAGATTACTCAATGTATAGTACTTTTCTGTTGTTGTTTTATTGCCTGTACAAGTACAAGTTTAATTATCACCATCCATTTTGGATTACCATGTGGATGATTAAAATTATGTAACTAATCAATAGACCATGTATTTTGCAATTATTCCAGCACATGTTGTTTGAGGATTATAATTCACACCATTCTTAACCTGAAATAGCCGTATGTCTTGGTACATAAACAATTCAATATTACTACTTGAGTAGTGTGCTATAGTATAATATATGGGTTGATGTATTTATCCAGATGATACTCCTTATCTTCCCATGGATAACATGATTATGTTCACTGCAAACAAAATGGCTCAACTGCCTGCAGTTGACATGCAAAAGTAAAAAGATGTCTTCTTAATTTTGCATGTCAACTGCAGGAAGTTGAGAAAGTATTTTTTGAGGTGCCTATATAGGTGTCAATAATCATAAGGTATGTACTTATTATTTATGGTTTATGGGTTTTTATTAGATACTCTACATAGTATTATTACATATTTTATGGTATCTCTTCAAATTATGTGTAATCCTTAGGGCAATAATTACTGGCTTGGAGGTAAGTTTAGGAAATCTGTATTGAACCTAGGGCTGACAATATCCAACCTCTAAGATCAGAAGGAGTAAATGTAAGGTTCTCTTGCATGTATTACCAAGTCCTGGGAAAACCCAGTTTTTTTGTACATCTTTACAGCATTATAAACATCCAGAAACTCTTAACATGTTTGAAATTGTTTACCATCTAAGTTTCAGAATACTGACTGAACTTCTATTTGAGAAAGTGTGAATCCTCCTTCAGAAATACCCTACCTAATATTAAAAACTTTTATTGAGAAATTTATCATGCAGATGGGAAACATGAAGCACTGGATTATTACCACATATTATCTCATGATTTCTAGTCATTTGGTATTTATAGAAATATCCCAGGCCACTGAATCACCTACCTTGTTCAAATATTTGAGAAAAGATGATTATTTAGAAGGCCCCTTAGGTGTATCTGAAAATAAGTCTTTGGATGAAAATTACACTTTATTGGTACCACCTTCTAGTTTTGAAGATTCACATCAAAATGATTTATATTGGCATTTGTCTCATCAAAACATTCCTGATAAATTTTTACTCAACACACATGAATTATCTATGCTAGGCATTGGTAGCAAAGTTCAAATTCCTGACCAGGATCTTCCTCATGAACTATTGATTCCCAATGACCATCTATCAAGCTTACAAGTCAATCAAGAATCAGATGGATATATATACCAAAAGAACACAAATGAGTCTGCACCACAGGAATTAGAAACAATACCCCAGTTTTTCAACAAGTATCCATTTGATATCATAGGTGAAAATAGCTCAACCGATGTGAGAAATGAACACAGATCACAAGGAAAGATATTTCCAGTTGGATTCTCTCATAAAAATTACAATATTCAAACCAAATTACTCAATTTTGAAAATTCCATTCATCCCAAAGAATATCCACTACACACTTACAATCTGGAAGTACATGATTTTCTCCAAAACCCCCTTGCATATTCAGGAAATAATTCTTCACCAGGGCCTTTACCAAATGGAAGTTTGGATAGTATATTTCAAGAGGAAAATTTCAGGCTTTCTGCCCATCAATCTGCCCTGAATGAATATGGCCTGAAATCACATGTATCCCTAATTCCTGAGTCTGGTAATGAACTTGGAACTAGTAGCAATAATCATCAAAATGGAGCTTTAATTGCTAATAAATATCACTCAACTCTAGACAAACCTGGCAAAGAAAAAAACCTTTGGTCCAGACAGAAAAATCTTGAATCTTCACAGCAGAAGATGAAATCATCCCTCAACAGAATTTATAAATCCAATAGATCTGGGCCCATGTTGGAAACTATGTGCAATCCCAGCTATGATCAAAAAATTACAGAAGTTTTAGAAAGTGACTTGTTTCCAGATTCAATCCTTCAGACACAAGGAAAAAGACCCAACATTATTTCACCTGGAATTTACAATTCCAAAAATCCCAGAGAGATCCCTGAAACCAATACAATTCAAGGCAAATATAATTTATTGCCTGAGCCACTCTTAAATCCAGTAGAACTTATGCCTAATAAATTATCCTGTATTCCAAGGAAAGATGTGGATAATTTCAAAATAGACAATCTACAGTATGACAAAATTGAACCGCGGAGTGATGGTAATCCAAAAAAATTTGATAGGCTTGGAAAGTTCTTGTGGCGTGTGTCAGTTGCAAGATTGGACTTGAATAAATATCCTATCTACACAGATGGTATCATGAAAAAAATCAAAGATGAACTTGGATTATGGCTTGATTCAAAGATAGCAACAAAGTATAGGACAGTAGGCCGTCTTGCAGTGAAGTGCAATCATATCATAGAATTTGTTTCAGTTGTAACAAGAGTATCAGCATTCCTGATCCTAAATTACATGTATACCTCTTGGAGGATTCCAACTGATAATATGCACCAGGAAGATGTGGAGGGGGTCTTGAATTTCCTGAAATCTATTTGGGAAAACAAAAATGATAAGAGTTTTGAAGAAACAATTATTGGTAAAGTGAATCACCTGGGAAGGATAAAAATTTATGTTTCACCAGGAATAAATATACCAGCAAGTTGGCTAAGAGGTTCTGGTGCTTGGTATCGTATGTCAAAATCTATCTTTCAATATTGGATTCACCAAAATTGGGAACAGGATAACGATAATCCAATGTGTCATTGTTCTGCTTCAAAATTTAACAAATGATTCAGTCATACAACAAAAATGCAAATGCTGAAACAACAGAGTCTGTTTTGCAAGAAAAACTAACAGTGATTGATCCGTTTCTTTCAAACTTCTATTTTTCTGTGACAAGTTTTTCTGAAAGAAGCCCTCAAAAAACCACAAAAAGGAAAAGCATAGGTATACTACAAAATCAGAACTTTAAAATTCAAAAACAGACCTAGAAAATATCAGCAAATCCAAACTATGAAAAAAATTCCCATTGGAAGAAAATCTACAGTAGAATGCAAACAAAAAATATAATTCCATTTCCCCCCAGCTCCTTGCTGATTTAAACTTTTATCAATGCAGCCCTATCTGGTTCACAGAAATTCCCCACACCCACTTTGTGAAGCTGTTAAACTAATTCCCTCTAGCCCATCCTTGTTAAAGCTCACCCCTGTGTACACCCCTTTCTCTGGTCCCTGCTGCTGATTTTCCTGAGTGCCACAAGTACTGTGAAGACACCCATTCTTTCCCCTGAAGAACCTAACATCGTCTCAGCCCTTTGCTTCTTTCAGCTTGCTTCTATGGCAGACACAAACTTTCATAAGCATAAGATATTATACCAAAGAAAAATGAATAGTATAAAATAAAATGTTAATGAACAACTTGGATTATTCTTTGATATTCTAGATTTATGTACCAATTTACCTAGGGTTCCTCACAAGTACCCCTATCACCAGGAAAAAAAAGCTGGAACCTCCATGAAGGTGACTTCTCTATATCCCCCTCTTATCCCACCTCTATCTACTATGTATCCTTGGTGTGCACCAATGTTATCTCCATGCCTATCTATTATGTATCACCAATGTATCATGATACATCAGAGGAGTTTTCAAAAAAAATTCAAAAGATCCAATTGTTTTTATAGAAATTTCTGAGGCAAGAAATCCCTCTTATTACAACCAATGTTTAATCAATGACAGCTCATAAGAAAATCAAACAAATTCACCACCCCCACTGCCAACACCTTGGAAGCTGAATTTCTGACATGCACAAGCTTCAAAATCCAAAAAAACACCAAGCAGCTTGATCAAGTGAAATTCAAGGTTTCAAAAATATTCTTTACAACATGGCCAACATGAACTCCTTGTGGTTTTCAACTCTGGTACAAAAGTTGCACCGTCATTTAACCACAACTAATATTTTATTTTGTATAAATTTGATATTTTGGGATTAAACCTGGAAATAAAACCAATCTTGATAATCAAATTGAAGTAAACAACATGATTCATTATAAGACATTTTTTGCAAAATTCAAGTTGAAAAATTCAATTTTTCCTGTTGAAAAGAAACAAAATTCTTATTCCATACCCCTTGTCTATGTTGAAGCCTTGCATTGGTAAGAATGATTCTTTTGTACCCATCATCTATTCAATTTGAAGCCAATATGGCATTGATTTCCCCAATTTCTTTACTTCCTCCATGTTCACAAGTTTCAGAAAAACAGTGATATCATATTATTTTTCCTTCATCAGATTATTTGTAATGATTGAAAGTGCAAGTTGAACTAAGAACACAAGCTTAAAAATCTCCTATCAAAAAGCATCTATGGAATGTGGGCCTTGAATTCTGCAAAAAATCAACAAAAGATTATTCCATTGATTTTGGTGCCACATTGCACATTCATAAATATGGTATATAGATTTTTCTAAAACCAAATTGAATGCCCTAGTTGGAATCAGGAAACACTTTTCAGGTGTAGGATAATTCTTTTCCCCCAAATATATTAATATCCATTTGAGAATTACCATTTTAACCTCCTATGAATTTTATATAGACTATATCTCTCATTTCTGTCTCAGTACATTTCAAACTAACACATAATTTAATTTAGACACAACAAGAGTTCAGGTGGGGATCAATTTCTTTTTTGATTCTCTCTTGAAATCTGCTTAAATGTATCCCTGTCAAGTCCCAAAAAGATTTGTAAGAGAAAAGATGTTATTGATCCTACTGAAATTTGGCCATTCAATTACATGAGAATTGTTAAATATCCACAAAAACAGCTTAAGTCATTTACTTGGAAGCTTCCCGCATGGAAAAGCCCTCTTGGGTATCAAATCTCCTGTATAATTTAATATGTATACCATCCTGTTTCTGTTTTACTGCTCTGAATCCTAGATTATCCTTACATTAGACTTTAGATAATTTTCAAAAACCATGTCAACTCCTCCGGTAAGTTATGCAAAATTACTGAGAAAGAGCAAGAAATTGAAAATCATGATGATTGGCTTGATGATATATTTCTTACCATATCTCTTACCATTTAATTCTGGAATATCATCACACTCTTTGTTTCCAACTAAGACCCAAGATTACTTATTATAAAAGAATGGTTGAAACTGGAACCTGGTTTGCTTCAAAAAGACTCCAGTAAAATCCTGATGAAAAATGAAAGGACTTCTCATTTCCTAGGAAGAGCACCTCAACAGAATCTGTATTAAAAGATGTATCACTTTGGGAAAAGGTAAGGTGACATCTTGTAATAACCAGTTACCATTTTTTAACATATATGTGATGTCTATTTTAGAACTGAATTGAAGAACCTGGAACAGTATATCTCCCGCTGTATCTATCCCTAAAAAGAAGGATAAATTGACAGGTGAAGAAAAAAACAAGCCAGCCATAGCAATTGTGAAGGCATCAAGAAGGTATACCCCTGATCCCTTGAAAAGTCCAATGGTTCCACATTCTGATAATTAATTCTAGTAACTTGAAGCAGACTCAAATATTAATTCACTGTTAGCCAGTGAACATTTTTCCCCAGCTCTTGTATTTATAGATTACCTTTTCAGCTTCCATCTGTCATTTTATAATATCAACTTTGGTTAGAAATGATTCACATGATTTGAAAAATCTCATTCTTTTTCCATGAATAATCAATAAATTTTGGATTCAAACAAACAATTTTGCCATATCCTATGATCTTATGTCAAACTCCAATCTTAATTACCCAATTACTCATAAGCCGGCCAGGCTTTTCTGTTGTAGATTAAGCCCGCCGGGCTTAAACAGAACCCTTGATTTACCTTGTTTTCCTGCGCATACAATATTTTTTTAGTTCAAGCATCCTTAAGCCCGCCGGGCTTAATATGAATGAATTTTGGATTAAAACCAAACACTTTTGATGTATTCTATGGGACCCAATCATACTTACCTAGTGACGCACGAGCCCACCAGGAATATCTTTTTTAGATTAAGCCGCCGGGCTTAAAAACGCCCCTGTGCTTCCTTGTTGCCCTGCACTCAAAGTCTTTTAGTCCAAGCATTCTTAAGCCCGCTGGGCTGAATATCAATCAATCTGGATTCAAAAAAAAAATTGTCCAGATTCTATGATTTTATGTGTTTCCCAAAACTTACTTAATTGGTGAGACAAAAAACTGCCAGGATTTTCTGATTTAGATTAAGCCCGCCGGGCTTAAATACTAACTGAGCTTGTCATTTTTTGCCTGACCCTTGATTTTTTTTGGTCCAACCATCCTTAAGCCCGCCGGGCTTAATCCCTAAGATGAAGCCCCAGCTCATAATTATACTTTTATGCTACAGTAAAAGTGGTGATGTCAGATCTTCCGGGAATTTATGAAGAGATATTTATGAAGGGAAAATAAATAGGATGTCAAAAGGAATTCTGGATAATAAAACCTGAGCCAGGAGAAAACAAAGAAATACAGTCCGCTAAGTTGCAGGCAGAAAACTACTCATCCAACAAGAAGTATTGACCTTGAGGAAATGCACATAGATGAACAGATATTTTGATTTCTATATAAACATTAGGTTTGAAATTTACAACAACTTTGGGGTCAGCTTGTAGGAAAGAAGATGGTGGATTAAATGTAAATTCAATATTTATGGGGAGAATTAAGTGACAGGAAGTGAAAGGAGTGATATATACGGGAACAGAGAAAACAAGGAGATATGTGAATGATGAAATTACAACACTTAGTGAAAATTAAACTCAACTGCAAGTTTTTTCATCTGGTTTTTACCTAAATGAAAGGGTCTTGAATAACCACATGCAAGCTGCATGCTTCTTGCATAAAGAACCACCCACAAAAATATTTGTTTTTGGTTTGATGAAACTTCAATGATTTTTTGTATAAGTCAGCTCAAATATTGCATTAAAATAACTGATTGGACATTTTCAAGAAGAGAGCTTCTCTTGGCATGTGGTATTTTCACTAGCCTTGGGGGGGGGGGGGGGGGGGGGTTAGATCAAACCCAAGACACTTATTTGGTAGAGACCACATGAGAAAATGATGAATTCAACCCTGCAGTATGATATATTTCAAAACTGGATACATATGAGTGGATTCAGATAGCCAGACATCAGGCATCAAACATGTGTATCCCTCTGCTATCCCTTTAATCAAGTGATTGATATACGTTGGATACAAAGTGGAGACAGTGTGGTGAAATACAAAGACCTTGTTTCCCCTGAAGCAAATCCCTCTCAGGCTTCATAAATTATGATAAACTCTGACAAGAAGTTTTTGAATGTATTTTGAAGGGTTATGTGGGTAATACATTACAACTTTGGTTCACAGAAAACCGCCTGAAAAACCTATCCATTCAATTCACTCAGCTTAGATGATAAACTACAAGGTATAACTTCCAGGGTATTCCACTTGAGTTTTAATTTCCCCCAGCACCAACTCTACTATAGTAGAAATCAAGATTCTGACCTCTTTTGAATTTCGAAGAACCGCTAAAAAAAGAGGCACACTCTGAGTGATTTCATGTATGAACCAGTATTTTTGAGCTTTTAATATATTTCAAGGAATGATGATATCATATGATATTTACAGAAGATTTCACTGTTGGTGGGCTTTAGTTGGTAACTGAAGCTCAACATCAAGAATTTAACCTCACAGGTGACATCCCCAGGAAATTCAATCACAGAGGAATTAAAAATCCCCCAAGTCAATTATACATCTGATAAACAGATTAATTGCGCTGGATAAAAAAATCTGATTAAGTATATGCTCAGTTGCTTTGATTTTCATATGAACAATTTAGAGTTGTTCATTTGGATCATAAACCTCTTATTTGATCCATTTGAAACCATGATTGCTGTAAAGTTCAAGTAAACTAGCTCTTTGGGTCAAGAAATTCAGCTCATGTATTTCACATCCTCTATCAAAATTCATCTGCTCTAAAGTACTCTTTGGAGGTTACTGTTCAGATGCAATTTCCAGTTTCAGCCTTCTCTGTCAACAGATACTCAAACTTCAAAGATTGGATAATAAAACCACCCCTGAAGCACCTTGCTTAAATACTCCCATCATCCCCCAGACAAACCACCAATTGTCAAACTTGAATTACATCTTATTTAGGATACTAAATTGGATACCATATCCGATATATACCAAGCAAGAGATTGGGTTCAATTTCTTAAGGAAGCTGTTTTATCATTTGAAGTCATGGTTAATATTACAAGCCAGCTGAGCTTGGAGGCCATGATTTGACATAGAGGATATTGTTTGTCCATTGTAACTATTTCCACCAAATTGATGAATCATGGAATTTAATCTCTCAATTTTGCATGGAACAGAGAAACCGCTATTAAGCAGTCCCTGATTCCTTAGTAATTTGGAATACCCATAGAATGCACTTGGATAGAGGTACTTCAGTCATATTTTGAAAAATTCATGACATTTTACTGAAATTTCCAGCTTCAAATTCCATCAGAATCCATGATTAGAAAACCAAACACAGTTTCAGGTTGAAATTGACCAATTTTAACCATTGAAGAACTAAATATGCAGGTCCTGGGATGATTAGTTGAGTTCCACTCAAATTTAAGCTCTTTTTTCATGGAATTTTCAGGATAAATATAGAATTGCTCCTATTAGCTATGATCAATTCACAATAACCATATTGTAAGCCCTGCTCCTCACAGGCTTACACAAACATTTCACAAGAAAGATTACATAAGCCATCATCCTTTTAGTCTTCGCATTCCCCGGCCCCACCTAGCTCAGTAGAGACCCGACCAACCTTCCAAATTTCTACTGAGCTAGGTAAGTTCATCCCCTTTCCTTTTCCTCTGCTCTTTTTCCCTTTTTCCCTTTTTCCTTCTGATTCCTTTCCTGAGATTTATTGTACGATACTGAAGAGAGACCCGACCAACCTTCCAAATTTCTACTGAGCTAGATATATACCGCAATCCATCTTTTTATTCTAGAACTTTGGTCTCCAGAGCACACGGCTCTGAGTTCTAGAAGCGCAACGACAGAAGTTAGTGAAGGGTTTGATTCGAAACCCTTACACTTTTTTTTTCTAGAATAAAAAACCCCCAACTTCTTCTTGGATCAACTGGTACATGACCACCCGATCCACCAACGACGAGCTTCTTCCACTCACCGATCCCGAAGCTATCCTCCGAGCTGCAAACGCCGCGGGACGTAAAGCGAAGCTCGAAGCAGCCCTCAAAGACCCATCGAAAATCTCCATTCCCCGCCCCACTTCCGCGATGTCTTCTCTGCCAGCGTCGAATCCCACAGGATCTTCGTCACAAAATCAGGCGTCGACGCCACCAAATGTCAATAATCCCGCCCCGCTTGCCTTGGAAGAGTATCTGAAAGGCTTGATGAGGCTCCAACGCGAGAGCATTGAACAAGCCAACCGAGACCGGAAGGCGGCACTCGAGATGCGCCAAGCTGATGCAAACCGACTAGCCCGAGTGGAGGAAAGCCTCCTGAACTTGTCGGTTAAGGACGAACCTAAACCTCGCTTGCCGGATAACAGAATTGATCTCTCTCGCTTCAGGGTTTCGGATGGTCCCAAGTACGTTGGCCCATTTCAACACGTGGAGCCATTCATCAATTGGATCCGTGGGGTCGAAATCTATTTCGATACCAAAGGAGTTACTCACGACGACGACAAGCTGAGGGTCATTGGGAACTTCATCCGTGAAACTAACACGACCGCGTTCTATGGTGATAATATCAAGGCGTCACTTGGGAACCCTTGGGAAGATTTCAAGATGAAACTCTTCTCCTTCGCCCTGCCGCCACTATGGCGAACGACACTGAGGGCACAACTCAAGAATTTGCGGATGAAGCCCGCCGAAGACTTCCAAACTTACAGCACGCGCTCTCGAACCCTCCAGAGCATGCTGAATTTCGACATGCCGGAGACCCGGAAGGTCTCTGATTTCACCTTGGCGGAGTCGATGGTCCTTGGGATGACGGACGAACTGCAGACCGAGGTGAATAACCACCAAATTTTGTTCGAAGACGACTTCGTGTACGGGGAGTTTGAGAAGAGAGCTGGAGTGTTTTGGGAAGGCATTGCAAGAAGGCGTGCATCGAGACAACGAGTTCAACCCCAGACGGCTTCCCTGCCGAACCAACAAGCGACAAACCGACCAAGCCGGGAAGAAAACCTCTGGCGATTGAACAGCTATCTCGACTCGATTGGAGTCTGCCGTTACTGCAAGAAGACCTGTGGCAGCACCCCCGGGAACTGCACCGGCAGGGTGGACAGATCGTTCATCAAGATACCGGATTCTTATACGGCTCCTCCCCGACACACTGAAGTCAAGACGCCTAAGGCCTCGACGTCGGCAGGCAAGCCCACACAAGCACCGGCTGGACGACCCCCAAGATCAGCCACAGTTGCGGCGGTGGGAGAAGAAAATTTGTTCCCAGCCATGGGAGCCGCGGCAATCTCGGCCTTGGCGGACCTTGATGAAGAGCTGCGCCAGAACGCAGAGGAAAGGTACGTTACCCAACAGTCACCTAAGCTTTAGTTGTCGATCTGTTCCATGGCGACATCCGCTTACGGGGATTGATTGATACAGGAGCTGAGTTGAACCTGATGACGGAAGATGCCGCCCGACGAGCAGGATTGAAGACCCAAGACTTAATGAGACCAACATCCATCAAATTGGCTCTTACGGGGAATGATCACTCCCCAATCATCCTACGCAAATCGACGGAAACTTCACTCTTGGACCCAGAATCCGGACTCGCCTTTGAAAATGTTTTCTTCAAACTTGGCCCCATCGTAGGAAACTACGACATGATATTAGGAGCCCCCTTTCTATCCCTTTTCTGTTTATCGGTTTCTATGTCCTCTTGATCTCTCCACTGTGACCACTCTGGCCGTACAATTTTTGATTTCCGTATTCCTTCAACTGAGAAATGCAAAGATATTCAAGATGCAATTGCATCAGTTGAGACTGAGTACCCGTGCGCCAAATCTGAGGAGACAATACTTGAGGAGTTCAAAGACTTGTTCCCGAAGGATATCCCGGCCATATCGGAAGCTGCGGAGGCAGAAGGACATTTTACGGACGGTTCATTCCCGGAGAAACTACAAAATGAAAGCTCCCGAGTGAGACACAAGATAATCTTGACGGATCCGAATGCGGTCTTCAACGAGCGGCAGTACCCATACCCTCAAAAACATCTCGTTGCCTGGAGGACGTTATTTGATCAACACTTGGCAGCAGGGCGCATACGCCGGTCTTCAAGTCAATATGCATCACCAAGTTTCATTATTCCGAAGAAAGATCCAACGGCGCTACCTCGTTGGATTTGCGATTACAGGACGCTTAATAGTTTGACGGTACGGGACCGGTCGCCCTTGCCAAACGTCGATGAACTAGTAAGACTTGTGGCGTCTGGAAAAGTTTTTTCAATACTTGACCAAACCAATGCCTTCTTTCAAACCCGGATGAGGGAAGAAGACATACCACTTACGGCCGTGAAGACACCGTGGGGATTAGTGGAATGGTGTGTGATGCCAATGGGCCTCACTAATGCTCCCGCGACGCATCAGGCGCGACTGGAGGAGGCGCTTGGGGACTTGATAAACAACTGTTGTGTAGTTTATCTCAAAGACATCGTGGTATTTTCGGAGAATTTTGAAGACCACGAGAAGCATGTAAGACGGGTACTCGAGCGTCTCAGAGCAGCTAACTTGTACTGCAGTCCCAAGAAGACTCAGCTTTTCCGACACAAGATCAAATTCCTTGGACATTGGATCACGGCAGAAGGATTCCAGGCTGACGACGAAAAAATATCAAAAGTATTGGAATGGCCCAGCCCCCGGACGCCGAAAGGAGTCAAGAAGTTTCTAGGAACGGTACAATGGATGAAAAAATTCATTTGGGGACTCCAAAAGTACGTGGGAACACTGACTCCGTTGACTAGCACCAAGCTTGACAAGAAGGATTTTTCTTGGGGAGAACGTGAAGAAGCAGCGTTCCAGAACATAAAGAAGATCATGACGTCCCTACCGTGCTTGAAGAATGTGGACTACGAGTCGGACGACCCACTCTGGCTTTTCACGGACGCGAGTGGATCTGGACTTGGCGCGGCACTCTTCCAAGGAAAAGACTGGAAGGGCGCATCTCCAATTGCCTACGAGTCGCACCTGATGACGCCCGCGGAGAAGAACTATCCGGTACATGAACAGGAACTACTTGCCGTCATTCACGCTCTGCAAAAATGGAGAATGCTGCTGTTAGGTATGAAGATTAACGTCATGTCGGATCATCACTCCCTTACGTACCTTTTGAAGCAGCGGAACCTGAGCAGGCGCCAGGCGAGATGGACGGAGATATTGGCTGATTTTGATCTCCGTTTTGAATATATCCGTGGGGAGGATAACACTGTCGCTGACGCCCTCTCGAGAAGAGACATTGCGGAAGAACAGGAAGAAATCGGCACGGAGGACGTGAAGTATGTGGCCGCCCTCACTGAACTAGGAGTCGAGCTATCGGAATCTTTGAAAAAATCAATTATCGAAGGCTATGCGGAAGACCCCTTTTGCGTCGCACTGCAGAAGGTACTCCCCCTGCACACGGAATGCTTTGAAGAGGATGGCCTCCTCTTCGTGGATGATCGACTCCTTATTCCAAAATGTGGAGACCTTCGTGAACGGTTGTTGAAGGACGCGCATGACAGACTGGGACATCTCGGATACTTGAAGACAGTGGCGGAAGTCCGACGGGATTTCTTTTGGCCCGGACTTTCCAAGCAGGTCCAACTCATGGTCCAAGGTTGTGAGGTATGCCAGAAGACGAAATCAGCAACAGTGGCGCCGACGGGGAAGATGATGACACCGCCTATGCCCTCGTCGCCGCTACAGGATCTGGCGATAGATTTTGTGGGACCCCTGCGTGGATCCAATCACTTTGACATGATATTAACGTGTACCTGTCGACTCTCCGGATTCACACGCATAATTCCGGTACTGCAGAAAGATACGGCAGAGAAAACAGCATCGAGATTCTTTTCAGGATGGCTAGCAATTTTTGGTGCACCCAAATCTATCATAAGCGACAGAGATAAAACCTGGACTTCAAGATTCTGGAAGGCACTCATGGAAAAGATTTCTACACGGTTTCACATGTCAACGGCCTTCCATCCTCAGGCAGACGGTCAATCTGAGAGAACGAACAAGACCGTAGGACAGGTCCTGCGAACGTTCACGTCTGAACGCCATAGTAGATGGCTTGAAGCATTGCCGGCTGCAGAATTCGCGATAAATTCAGCCGTCAACGTATCGACAGGCTTCAGCCCGTTCGAAATTGTCTTTGGAAACCGTCCACGTCTGTTCCCGTCATCAGAAAGTACGATTGACACACCGACTTCAGTTGATTCCTGGCTCCGACATCGGGAAAACGCCTGGGCAGAGGCCCGCGACACGCTCTGGACGAACAGAATCCGACAGGCTCTTCAGCACAACAAATGCTGCCGAGATGCTCCACCACTGGAACCTGGATCCTGGGTGCTGTTGGACTCCGCGGATTGGCGGGGCAGGCACCAAGGTGGAACCGATAAGCTGAAGGAGAAGTATGAAGGACCATACAAGGTCCTGGAGGTTTTCAACAACAACCAGAACGTCAAGCTCGATTTACCAGCAAGAGATGGCCGACACTCCTCCTTCCACATTTCAAAGGTGAAGCCCTTTTATGACCCGGATGGCACGGCGAAGGTGGAAACTTTAAAAGTAAGTTCCCACCAATAATGCACCTCCGGGCACTTCTACGCCGTTTTGTAAGCATTACCGCGGCCACGTCTGTGAGCATCAAACCCTTCTTCGAACTTCTCAGGTTTCTCAAGGCGCCACGGACTTCAACGACGCGAGTGTGGACGACTCCGGCCAGTCAGACCCGCCCACCCACCTCGGTTCCTTTTCCCATTCTGTGTTCCTCCGCCGCCCATTTTTTCCCTTTCTACCTCCCCGTCTTTTCCCCCCCCCCGTTCCCTTTTCTTTTCATTCATCATCCACCCTCTTTTATAGGAGGGGAGACTGTAAGCCCTGCTCCTCACAGGCTTACACAAACATTTCACAAGAAAGATTACATAAGCCATCATCCTTTTAGTCTTCGCATTCCCCGGCCCGACCTAGCTCAGTAGAGACCCGACCAACCTTCCAAATTTCTACTGAGCTAGGTAAGTTCATCCCCTTTCCTTTTCCTCTGCTCTTTTTCCCTTTTTCCCTTTTTCCTTCTGATTCCTTTCCTGAGATTTATTGTACGATACTGAAGAGAGACCCGACCAACCTTCCAAATTTCTACTGAGCTAGATATATACCGCAATCCATCTTTTTATTCTAGAACTTTGGTCTCCAGAGCACACGGCTCTGAGTTCTAGAAGCGCAACGACAGAAGTTAGTGAAGGGTTTGATTCGAAACCCTTACACATATATTTAATTTATTATCCAGGATTTGGATTTTGTCGGAATAACTGTTACTAAATTCAAGCTGCATCAGTTTTGACCTGAAAGTTGTGAATTGCTTAATTTTATCTACATTCTTTCCCTCACCATCTTTAATACTTGTTGCTTGTTTCCATATCATTCTGTTTAATACCTGAAAAATTTAAAGCAGTGATAATTTGACATTTGGTCTTCATGCATACACATTTTTTTATAATTTTTTCAACATGAAGGAAATATTTACACTTGGTTCATGTGCTTGAAATTAGCGTCTTTTTACAGCTGAATTCACTTCATTCAATTTTGCTATTTTCATTTGGCCTGTGAGTGATTATTTTTTAAAACAACTCTGGAATTCATATCCCTGAATGTTATATTGATCAGAGTTAGTGAAATTTGAGGCTACAAGAAACCCCAAATTCTGGATTAAAATTTCTAGATCCACTTGCCTCATTTGAAGTATCTATTGTTTGATATTTCTTTGGACATAAGATATTATCATGAAACATATCTTACAAAAAAATTATCTTAAGATATTTCTTTCATGAGAAATTATTATACCTTTATAGTATAATTGGGTTTGAATAAATCCAAATCAAATTGTTATTACACCCTGTGAAATTCACTAGATTTTTTTTTAATTCAAATTTAGGCTAAGTTGTTAGCAAATCTCAACCCAGAATCACAAGTGATAATTTGACCAGAATTTATGATCTTACATGTTTCCTCTTGGATTTTAAGTTTAGAATCAGCAGGTATGATACATTTTTCTCATATCTTTTTTAGTTAACAATTTCACATTCTTATCAATCTATATTTGGAATAAAACCAATCAGTATTAGAAATTTAAAAGAAGAAATATAATAGGGGTTCAAATATTCCCCAATACGCTTTTAAAACCAGGCAATTATCCAATTTTATTTTGTTATCCAGTGGGTTTTGATAGGGTGTAGTGAAATTACTAGCATGTTTTGTAAATGGTGGATTTTTTTGGAACAAGTCAATTACAGAATGGTGGATTTGGACATATTTGATACCCCCTATTCAACCATATGTCATATGCCTTAAATCATGAGTCAGTTTAAGGTTCCTTCTGAAAGCATCTTGAAATTAGAACATGTAGTTAAATTTTGAATAAATATATTTTATCAATAGTCCTTTCATATTGGGGATTCACAGAGATGGTCATAATGAGTTAGTATCTACTCTCTATTTTATTTTTCCTACTAGCTGAATCAATATTGCTCTCCACCCCGTATTTATGTACATAATTAAATACTAATTTTTCACTCTTCAAAATGTTTTTGTGGGTTGCGTTTCCTACATGGAATTTGTTTTCCTGCATGAGACTGCCTGAATTTTATTATCATCACTGAATATATAAAAATTTCCCGGTTGAGAAGATCAGATATCAGGGGGTATCAAATATGACCAAATCCACAATTACCTAATCAACGGGTTTCACCAAATCCACAATTATGAAACCAGTGGATAAAAATGGCAAATAATGCCATTATTTGCACTAGACATGTCAAGTATCAACAACAAAAACCCCAATATAATCATAAAAACCACGATTCTCCACATTTCAACCAATCAAAACTCAGGATCCGAACTTGCAATATACAACCCCAATACAATCAATAATCCTCCACGATTCAACCCCAACCAACAATAAATCATTGCCAATACAACTCCACCCAGTCACAAACACAAACGTGTTCTTCAGTTTTCCTCAAAATTTGGTAAGTTTAGTCGATTATAAACTTGCTTGCAGAAATAAACATTAATCGATCATTCCCTGATCCCAGAACAATGCCTATCAAAAAAACGAATAAATTCATCACCGGAAAGGAAAAGTGATACCGAAGACGTCAGCAAGCAGGAAGAAACCCATCAAGAAGCAAGCACAACATGTCTCTGACGATGATACAACCAGAAAAACTTCTTCTCACCTAAAGAAGGACAACTTCCTCATAATCATTGACTGGCTCAAAATCCAAAAGAATTACAATTTGTGCTTTGGAACTGGTAAGGCACCGGCGGTTGGAAGGCCAGCCAAAGGGAAGACTAACGGATTTGAGCTTATGGCAATCAATCTGAGAAATCAATCCCCTTCACAAATCAATCTAACGGCCAGGAAGATGAAAGATTGTTTTAACAGCTACAAGGACAAGTACAAGAAAACACATACCCAATCCCTCTCCACTGGCTTTGGACTCACCGATGAAGACCAATCGGCAGGAATTATCACCATTGACAAGAAGATTGACAAAATGTGTCCACATTTCCATGCTATGCATCAGCTGATGGGTAATAAACCGTTTGTGAAGCCCTTGTACAAAGTCAATGCTCAAAACGGTGATGAGAGCTCTGACTCTTCTGGTCCCGAGGCCAACAACTTGGACAAAAATGTTGATAAAGATGACTCAGATAATGTTTCTGCGGATTCCAATAACTCTAGGGCTCCAGTTGTAAGATTGATCAGTTGTTTCATTGTCTTTTTTGATAATTGCTAATATGTTCAATATTGTTTATACGTGATGAATTAGTCAGAAATCTTGGAACCTTTAGAAACAAATGAGAATAGGTCTGAAGGAGGCAGGGACGGTGAAGACGTGTGTTTAAATTTCTTTTTATCACTTATGCCATTTCTTCTTCAAACGATTGACCTTGCCACTAAATAATTTAGGAAAGAGTTGGACCGGCCAGTGTTTGTGACAATCCGTCAGATGAAAATGAAGCGGCAATCCTGGTTTGTTATTGGATCAATTAATCACTGTTGTTCGATTTATTAGCAAACCCCCATTTCTTCCCATGTTTCACATTAGCAAGGAAAGGAAGCAAGTATTCGTCCTAGTGGAAAGGTTAAATCATCTAAGCGCTATCGAAGGGCTGTGCATTCCCTCACTGCCGAAGAAAGGGCCCTTGACACAAGTGATTCAGAGGATTACTGTCCATCTGATGCTCAAGAAGATACTCAGTCACCCTGCAAGAAGAAGAAAAACAAATCATGCACCACTTTGACACCTAACAACGCTGCATTGGATTCTCCTGCAAATTCAAATAAACCGTTGCCAACTCAAACACCCAAGGACAAGCGAAGGGCATCCAACAGTGCCAATATAAATCCTAAGAGCCAATCAACCACAGGGCCCAACACCCCCAATCCTTTTTCTCAATATGAAGAGTATGCGTTGGAGAGGGATGAAGGCCAGTTGGAGATGTAATCCTTGTTCCAATTTTATCTAACTGACATGCTTCTTCAACTACTTCTTTATTAGGAAAGTCACAAGTGGCTTGAGACACCCTCAGTTTTGAGATGTTGAAGTTTGAATGACAGGTCAACAATGATAATAAGGGGGTCGAGTTGGAGGAAAGGAAATTCAACCACTCAATTGAACTTGAGGAGACAAAGTGGGATCATGGAATTAAATTGGAGGAAAAGAAGTGGGAATGTGGAATAAAATTAGACCAGAGGAAATTAGACTTGGAAAGGGAGGAGAAGGATAAGGACCAAAGGTTTGAGATGGCCAAGATGGAACTTTTGGCTTGTCAGGAGCACATCGGTAAGAAGTATGACCTGGTGACTCAGTGTGTGGCTCATGGGAAGAGTACAGAAGAGATTGAACGCTTGGCAAATTTATACAAATAGTCCACCTTTTTTGGCGTTGTTCGCACCCAACAAATCATTTGAAACATTGCATGTTACACATTAGAAAGAAAATCAAAAAAGCAAACTATCAATTATATTTTAAAGAGTTATCTCAAATAGCATCCATATTTCTAATAGTCCAGTTGCTTTTATTTGGATGATTAATATAGTGACCATCTCTAATAAGCTGAATGGCTTTTTGGGTTTTCTTGGGCAGTTGGCAAGATAACCCCATTCGTGTATGTGAAGAGTTGGGAGCAGTTTTTGAGGGAAGATTCAGGTGAGAATAAGCAGTGGCTTTCCATGCACACTCAACTATACCATCAAATCCTGCAAATTTGATGCCACAAGAATCGTCTGGAAAGACGAATTCACCTCCAGTGACTTGAAGATTATTCTTGACTAGCTTCCCAGTGTGTTTCTCAATGAGAATCCATAGGACAAATCTGAAGGGTGAAGAATCGGTGTCTTGGTGTGGCGTGTTTGCAAACTGGCCAAGGGTAAACGACAGGTGTGAGGTGAATCCTTTGCGGTGGGCTGAATATTGGGGAGATAGTCCAGGGGCTTTGAGCCAAATGTGTTGTTTCTGGACCTCACGGAATAGGGGTTTGGATACAGATTGGAAGCACTGGCCAAGAAACTTATCGATTTTTGGAACATCCTTTTGAAGCGCTTCATAACCGTGTCAATCTGTAGCAACTTTGGAAGAAATGCCTGTTATACCGATTTGGGATTGTGCCTTGTAACCTTTTTGCCATCCCAGACTGTACATTTCACCCGAGTATGCTGGTCTGTTGGATTTATTGGAATTTTGGAATTTTGCCTGCTGGATGAGATGTTGGCTGAGATTTTGGTATTGTTCTTTGAGTTTTGCATCCATGGTTGAGAATGGTTGGAACTTTACCACAGCAATAACGTTCTTACGAGCTCCATTGGCCCAGCAGATAAAGGACTTGTTGAAGAATCAGATTTTGGCATTTGGATTGGGATTTGAGATGTGGACTGGAATATGGGACTGGCCATCAAAATGTACATTGGGCCTCTGATGGCAAAGAATTTGAGTGGCGGCTATGTACTTTTTCCGCTTCCTTTGATTTTTACTGAGGTGTGATTGCGGAGCCAGACAAGACCCTTCTGCTTCATTGAACCCTTTGCTGCCACGTATATCTTGTTCTCAATAGTGATCACATCGGCGATAGATTTGACAAATTACGCAAGACTTTGATTCCATCTGAGACATGTTAGGAGGCACATGGGGATTTGGATTGGAGTGTTGCTTGCAAGTAGGTGGGCGAGGTGGACGGCTGGGTTTGACTTTCTGTGACGAGAAATTGGATGATTAGGAATTGTGGTCACTGCTTTCATTGTCGGTAGAGCCAGCGTCTGAGAAGGGGCTGTCAGAATCCAAATTGTACGTCGAAAAGGAAGGTGACGGCGGGTCCTGGTGGCAAGAATCATCCCCTCCTTGCTCCTCACTAATGTGCTGTGACTGTTCTAAATCAAGAGGAATAGCACATTGCCAATGGATGTTACAGTTCGTACTTGATCTTTGAACAGTCAGTGGCACATCAGCTTGGATTGGGGAGGGGGTGGGCAGTGGTTCTTTTAGGCCAACGGTTTTCTGTCAAGGTTCTTCCAGTTCCACTCTGAGCTCCTCCGTCACTGATTCCAGTTGTGTAACTTCCACGCTGTTTGATCCAAAAAGAAAAAAAAATCCAAGAAAGAATAAATTAGCAATACACAGGTGGCTCAGTTGGAAGAGAGGATTAAAGCGCTTACCCAAGCTCTGAATTCCTTATTTTTCCCTCTTGAGTTCTTTTTGCAGCCCCACTTACAAAGGGACTTACTGAGATGTCGTTCACAAACGCGGTCATAGTTAGAGTGAGATCGGCTTTGGATTGATTAAGTGATCCTCAGCAGCCGTCCTTGGCGATGAGATCCTCAGCAGCAGTCCTTGGCGATGAGATCCTCAGCAGCAGCGTTGCACGGCGATGTGATCCTCAGCAGCCGTCCTTGGGTATGTGATCCTCAGCACGCTTTGGAAATGTGATCCTCAGCAAGCTCCGGCGATGTGATCCTCAGCAGCAGCGGCAGCAGTGTCGCTTGGCTTGGTCGTGATCCTCAGCAAGATATATGGAGGTAGTATCGGTCTAATGCAGATACAACCCTTTACTTACGCCTTCCTTGGCAATGTGAAGCTCAGCAGCAATGTGATCACCTTGACGATGTGATCCCCTCGGCGATGTGATCCTCAGCAGCCGTCCTTGGCGATGAGATCCTCAGCAGCAGCGGCAGCAGTGTTGCTTGGCTTGGTCGTGATCCTCAGCAAGATATAAGGAGGCAATGTGAAGCTCAGAAGCGATGTGATCCCCTCGGCAATGTGATCCTCAGCAGCCGTCCTCGGCGATGAGATCCTCAGCAGCAGCGGCAGCAGTGTTGCTTGTCTTGGTCGTGATCCTCAGCAAGATATACGGAGGCGATGAGAAGGTCAGCAGCAATGTGATCCCCTCGGCGATGTGATCCCCTTGGCAATGAGATGAACTTTGTAGGAGAATGTAAGAATGGAGGGAGATCAATATTGAAAAAGATGTTAGCCGAGAGGGTATCCTCAGCAGCAGCGGCAGCTGCGTTGCTCGGCTTGGTAGTGATCCTCAGCAAGAGATACAGAGGTAGTATTGGTCTAATGCAGATACTACGCTTACGGTTAACAAAAACGGATAATTGGTTAACCTCACGAGTCGTTCACGCACATGATTATACCGTTAATGTCAGCTTGCTACTATGACAGAGCAACCTGTCACAAGTTTCCCACAAAAATTATTATAAAAAGTATAGAATATCAAATAATAGTTAGAATATTATCTAATATTCTGAATCTACACTAAATTTAACCTAGGGTACCTCACTCACAGGTACCCCTAATTCCCACTCCTTCACTATGTAAATTAGCAAAGAAGAATTAGCAAGTACCTTTTAAATAAAAAGTACTTGCCGTAATTAAGGGGGTTGATAAATGCACGCCCCCCCGGGCACGCCCACGCCGAACGCACGCCGATAAAAAAAAAGGTGTGCTGCCCGCACGCCTTTTTTTTATCGGCGTGGGGGCTGCACGCCCATCGGCGTGCGAGACTTCAGGCGTGCGGTCGCACGCCCTGTTCAGAAAAGGGTGTGCGAACCGCACGCTCTTTTTATGTGTATAGGCAGGGGCGTGCCCCCTGCCTATACACATGAAAAGGGCGTGCGACCAACACGCCCTTTCTATGTATATAGGCAGGGGGCACGCCCCTGCCTATACACATGCTGATGTCATGCGTACACAACAATGTACGCATGACATCAGCTCCGGTCGAGGAGGCTGTACAACCTCCTCAACCGGAGGGGTTGAGGAGGTCATACAACCTCCTCGGCCGGAGGGATGCCCCCTCCGGTCGAGGAGGTTGTATAACCTCCTCGACCGGGGGATCCCTCCGGCCGAGGGGCTTGCAGTCCTCCCCGGCAGGGCGTGCGGCTGCACGCCCTCCTTGGGGGTGTCACACGCCTGTAGATGGGCGTGCGAACTGCACGCCCATCTACAGGCGTGCCCACGCCCAAGGATGGGCGTGCAGGACGCACGCCAAAAAAAAAAAGGCGTGCGGGTTGCACGCCTTTTTTTTTAAGGGCGTGCGTGGGCGTGGGCGTGCCCGGGGGGGCGTGCATTTATCAACCCCCCGTAATTAAATGCTTATATATATATATACATATGCTTAAACCCCATTTCCAGTCACGGAAATGAGGTGTTGTGTAAATTAGGAGAGATAGTGTAAATACACCGTGTTTTACTCAAACCCCGCGTACAGCAGTCCGCAGAACTTGAAGTTCAACCCGCGTGACTGAAAGCCCGCGCTAAAGTTGGGATATAAGCCCCCGCGCAAAAATTAAGCCCCTTACAGGCTCTCAACTTAGCACACGGACTCCACAGTCACTCAGGTACACCCAAATCTATAAAAACACGCCCCAGTGACCTCATTACATATGTTACATATGTAATAAAGATCACTGGGGACTAAATAATTGAATATAATGAATGTTATTATTTATTTATACATATAAACAAAATGTATTAAGTAAACAAACAGTACAAACAATACTGTGGCTTATTATAAAAACAATTAAGCCACTAGTATTAATCCATAACAACTAGTACTAATGTACTACAGACTGTACCTTAGTATAAATGAACAAATAATAAATAAATATCATAATAAACTCAATTGGTGACGTGTATTCAAAGCAAGGGCTGCTGAAGCGTCACCAAGAAAGCAAAAATGGCCAAAATGTGGTCCAAAGATCCCACAAGTTGGCCAATAACACCTACAGGGTCCCCAGAGGGAACTCAAGACTATTTAAGGAGCTCTTCAACCGCCCAAAGAAGGCTCCTCATGCTTCCCAATACCCACTAACAACCTTACCCACTTCTTATTAGATATATATCTTTATAGCACAGTGTGGTAAGCTTCTTAGTAGTTATTCTTTAGCCCTGTCTTCCCCAACAACTTCACAGTGACCATCCAGCACCACCATCCATCCATCCAAGCGCTTCAAACTGTCCTGTTTCACCCAGAATATCCCCAAGATCCCTCAAGGTTTATTACTAGTAAGTAATAACCCTTTCTCTTGAAGATATTCCCCCATTTCCATTCCTGGGATTAAACCACCCCTGTTCCAACAGGACCCAGTGTTCCAGGTACCTAAATCCTCTGCAATTTATTTGTAAGATACCTTATAGGGATCTAAACCACCCCTGATTTATCAGGCCCCTCTGGTTTTAATTATATTAAATTTATTTAATATAATTATTACCCCAATTTTCTCTCAATGTTTACGTCACAATTCCCCCATATCTTTTGGGAATTGCAACTGTTCACCTTACCCAGAGTCTTGTAACTCTTTCCATTCATTCTTGCACCACCTGTAGCTAGAAGGCCTTGTCCTTGGCATCAGGGAGGCTGACAGTTAACCTCTCCTCGGCTGTCGTTCACGAATACCAATAAGGCAGTTAACCTGAGCTGTCTTTCAAGCACACAAATCAGCGGTTAACGAGAACGGATGAGTGGTTAATCTCACCAGTCGTTCACGCACACAATCAAGCCATTATCCTCTCCTCAGCTGTTGTTCACGAAAACAAACAACGCGGTTAACCTGAGCTGTTGTTCACGAAAACGATTAAGCGGTTATCCTTGTGCGCAGTCCTTGGCGTGGTTGTTATCCTCAGCAGCAGCCTGGTTAGAGTCTGAGGAGAGGTGAGTGTCCGTTAACAATTAAAAATTAGCAAGTCAAAATGTTTGTTGGATAGGGGAAGAGAAAGAACTCACCAAGGTGCCAAAAACGAAACGAATGGCAGACAGGCCTGCCAAACCGTCTGGGCGGTTTCAGCCATCTCCTGTGGCTTGGCCCAATTGAATCACCCACGACGAAGAGGCTTGGCCTGATTCAATCAAATTGGGCCGTCGTTTAATTGTTCCTGAGCATCTCTTGTTGCCAAGAACGTTGGCAACCGTCCTGCCAAAAACATTCATTCAAGGATTGGCGACCCCAAAATTGTCCTGACAATAAATCAAGGGAATTTCTGCTGGAGCAGGTTGGCCATGCCTCCAATCAACTCTGCACCGACTGGCTCACCTTGAGCTAAATCAAAAATTCAGCATGGCATCAGCCAAAGAAATTCAAGATAATAAAAACAAGAGTGATCACACTCACCTTTGTGGAAGGGATTGATAAACACTGAACAGCATGTATGTCAGCAAATTATCTGAGCACAAAAGAGAAGGGATGATGGGTCAATTGGCTTAACTTTTTCAGCCACAAAGCACATGAGCAAGCCAAATTTTTCCTGATTATTGTTTAATGAATAAACAGCGTGAAATGTAAAAAGATGAATTGAAAAATCAGAGGAAATGTTACCATGACAGTGTATTGTGCACAATTGCAACATTGAAACAAATTGAGCTAGTGGAAGAAACCATTTTTTTTTGTACCAGTGGGTGGGTTTTTCCTGTAGAGATGTGCTTACTTAGGCAAGAAAACATATTTTGATCCAACATATAAGTGTAAAAGCTTTATTGATTTTATTGGCATTCAAGATGAGAAGAGAACAAACATCTGTAATGAAGCAGAGCAATCAAGAAAAATTGGCACTGCAAGGACCCCAAATCAAATGCAAGCGTCAGAAAGCTGGAAGTGTATTGTTCTGCAAGTCAATGTTGAATTATTTACCTTAGTTGAAGAGTGCAAGTGTTATGGGTCGTAACAGTCCACGTAATCCATTGTTACTAGATTCAACGTTTTCCAACAAGTCCGGGGCTGCTTCTGGTTCCTCCTCATTGTAAAGTTCATGCCACTGATCCTTGAGGTTGGCTAGAAGATTATGTAGAACAATGCAGGTGATGATCTACTTGACCGTTGCCTTCATCTCACAAGGGTTCCTGATTTGTGATCAAATTTCTTGCAAACTGGCAAATTGACCCTTTAGAATACCAATGGCATGTTCAATCCGTACTCTTGATTAAGCTAGATGGTAATTGAAATCCACATTCTCAGGTATAAGTAAGTCAGAACCTTTGTAGGCTGGAACAGTATGTTGATCACTTGAATAAGCAGAGTCGGCCAGGTGGAATTGGTGTTGGTCGAAGAATCGTTCTGGATTTTGAGCAAGCTTCATATTAGAGAAGACATAAAAATTGTGACAGGATCCTGGGTAGCCTGCAAGGTACAATATGAAATTTTTTTTATGTCACAAACAAGAGTGACCGAAATAGAGTAACTGTTTGGAAAGCAAACAACACATCAGCTCAGAATTTGTAAAATAGTGGAACCAATGCAAACAATCCAACCGTTTTTTTCGATCCCAGTAGTGGTTACCGTCCACCGGAGGCTTTTGACTCAGTGGAATGGTTGTTCCATCAACAAAGCCAACACATCCAGGGAAGCCTTCATCTTGCATGACCTGAGATGATTCCATATGTTCTTCTTGAGTTGGCCATGATACCAAGTGCAAGCGCATTTGATAAAGAATCTTGATCACCCAACATGTGTAAAGGTTGATTGTTCCATAGCCAACTTGGAAGAGATTCTTGAGTCTGAAAACAGCAGCACCGTTTCTGTTTGATCCAAGACGGCACATAGCAATAGCAATTTGGACTGATGGGTCTTGTTGAGGATTCTGAGAGGAGTTTTGAAAGATTGGATTTGACTCAATCAGTTGAAGAAGATTGAGGAAACATGGGAACAACATTTGAAAAAGCTGGAGGAAGCATGATTGAGGAAGTTCTTGAATGATTGAAAGGTCATATCGAGGATGGAATTGTGTAGTGGTGCCTCTGGCATTGAGGTATTGTTTCTGGAGTTTTGATCAACAATAACGGTAGAAATCTTCAAGACCTGAGTCTTCGTTATCTGAGTCAAAAATCAATACTGTTGCAGCAGAGTTGGCCGCTTGAAATAGTTGCTTGTGTTGAGAGGGTGCTTGTCGCATGATTGGTTGAGGTGAGGTGTGATGTTTGCTTGGTTTTACAAGAGGAAATGGATTGAACGGTGCAGCGTGAGCTGATGAGAGATGTGATTTAATTGGGTTATTTTGGAAATGAAGGATTTGGATGGAAAACCAGGGTTTTTCATTTTCAAAATCAGTTTGGTTTTTAGCTACCCCTTTTTGAAAACCCGTTGATTGGAAATTGTGGATTTGGCAATTTCTAATCAACGGGTTTTAATGGTGGATTTGGTCATATTTTATACCCCCTATCATATCTGATTGACATGATACCCAAAGCATAATATAAAGATAACAAATATAACAAGCCCATATTAACTCATCAATAAAGCCAAATTCCATGAGGACTGTTTTTATTGTTGAATAAAGTTCATACTCATGAAAGATCACAATAATTCCTGGAAGTTGTAAGTGATTGGTAATACCATCATGTCAAAATTACATGTTCAGGATTCTCCCAGATATACCAATTTTAATTCACTGATTCTCATCAAAAATAATTCAAACTTTATAAATGAGGACTGTTTTCATTGCTGACTGAAACCTACCCTCATGAAAGATAATAATAATTTCTGGATAGTGTAAGTAATATAATTATGTCAAAATTCCACATCATCAAGATTCTCCCAGATATATTAGGGGGTATCAAATATGACCAAATCCACAGTTAAAACCAGTGAATTAGTTTTTCCAACAAAATTTCACTTTTGAGAATTCTGAACCACTTTCTATTGCTATCCATGGTTTTTAAAAATGGTGGATTTTCAAAACCAGTTGATTAGATAATGGTGGATTTGGTCATATTTGATACCCCCTATTAACTGATAATCATCGAGATAATTCAAAATCTATACTGAAAAGTCTTCACATATTCCAAGGGTTCTAGAAAAGTGATAACAGAACAGCAATTAAAAAGAAGAGCAGGGTATGGATCTTCATAAATCAGGGTTAAAATGTGAGTATATTTTGGAATAAAAACAAATTGCCTGATAAAGGAGAATATATATGTATATTATAATTGAAATTCTTACTTGGAATTGTCACAAATAACCTGAATCACATAGTATGTTATTAGGATGCATTTTGAATTCATTTATCAGTAAGAGACGTTTTGTGTTTAATTTTTTGATCCATTCATATAATGGATAAAGATGAAGTGTTTCATCTGGAATTGTTATTTCATGAATTTCATTGGGGATTTACTTACCATTTGAAAAATTATTAATTAAATATATGGAAATACTTCAACTTTGGAGCAGTCATGTGAAAACAAGATACCTCATCAATACATTCTGTTGAAATGGGGGATACATTCTAGATACAGTGTTGATATGTTGAGGATGGGTAAGAGATAAGCAAATGCACCTCCATAGAGGTGCCAACTTTTTTTTCCTGGTGTATGCATCAACCCTTGAGTATGTAAATCAAGATTAAAATTATATGAGGTACTTATCCAGATACAAAGTACCTCTATGCTTGTATTTACCCACATATATGCTTAAAACCCATTTCACTCACAAAAACAAGGGTTTGTGTAAACCTGAGGAGTTGAAGTAAATGAGGTGTAGGCATCTCCAAGCCCGTTGTGGTGTACCAAATGTGTTCCAAGCATCAAATCACATAGAGTCACAGTTTACTATTGAGAAGGAGACATATTTCTAGATGTATTATTGCATAATTAGGTTCTACAGGTCATTTAACCCCTAGTCACTCACTGGAACCACTAGGCTAGCTCCCCTCATTTAAAAGATATCTGGATTAAACTGTTATTTCAGACTTTAGGAATATATATTGATAGTACATAGTATAGAATTAGATTCAAGTGCATAGTTGTAGTATATTTAATGGATACCACCACCACATAGATACCACCACCACATGGATACCACAACCACCACATGGATACCACAACCACCACATGGATACCCTTACCACCATAATCATATGAGCACCTCTATGGAAGTCACAACAGCAGAAATCCCTCACGTTTTACTATAAAAGGAGGAGGTTTTCTCTCCTCAGTTTGAGCATTCCAGAGGGAGAATCCTAAGCAGAACACACATCTCATTTAGAGTTTCCATCACAAATCCAAGTCAATCCCACAGTGTGATCTCAATCAAGTTACCCATCAAAAATCTTTCATACCTCAAAGGATATATAAGTAGTCCAGTAGCTAACATCACTATTTGTGCTCTTAACAAGTAAAATTGACTTTACCCATTGTGCTCTTAAATGAAGGTTAAGGAAGAGGGCAAATACACTTTGAATAGTTCACATATAACATCAGTTCCGTCAAGAATTATTTTTACTAGTTTATCTACACCTCAATTACAAATATATAAAAAACACATAAAAGATATTTACTTGAGACTTATTTCCATTATCTGACTCAAGCCTGTTGTAAACCACCCCGGCTATATTGCCCATACAAATTCCACCAAACCCATTTCCACTGAAGTCAAGTTTTGATCTAGGTCTGATGAGAGACTGCTACACATAAGTTTTCTCTATCATTAGTTTGCCACAACAAAAAAAAAAAAAAATTGTTGTGATAGCTCTTGTGTAGTATCATTGTAAGTTATGAAAAAGGTGCTGATCTAAGAGGTTCCTTCCTGACTAATTCTGATGGGGAAGAGTTTAACACTTCAAATAAAATAAAATGTGTGACTTTTCTATTTTAATCTTAGACTGACTAGTGGTACTAATAAGCTGAATGCTAATACCTCTAAGGTATGGGGAGATGAGGAGGAGCTTTGGGGGGAAAGTGTTTTTTGTCAGCCTTAGAGCTAATACAATTAGCCTACAAGTCTTCCTTAAGAACAATTTAACACCAAAACATCCTTATATCTTTTGCAGCTTTGAACTTTCACTTTTTTTTACCTCAGATTATGTTTCCTCATCATATTTTAACCCTATTCACAACTGGGCATTTTCTTCATTGCTTACTCCTCCACATATTTATTGAAATATAAGTGATTTTATTCTAAAAAAATCCTGTGCAGTTTTTCAGATGCAAGCTGACCATAAGCAAGCGCTGTTTATGTCAGAAAACTGTGAAATTTTTTGATTCCAAGTATCCCCCACCCCCTAGGGATACACAGACTCCAGGATACCCCAGACCAACCACACACTTCAGAAAAAGGACCATTATCAAGTTGATTTCAAGAAGCTTCCTTGCTAAGGTTTTGGAATAGTAAGTAAGTCCCTCACTTCTCTGATTATCTCCCAGTTTTACTGTCATGTAATCAACCAGTGAGTCCCTTCTTCTGCAAACCTTTCGGATCTGTCTCCTACTTGTGAGCCTGGGTCTCTAAATTGACAACAGGACACAAGGATGGGGGGCAACAGTTGTATTTCAAGGGATAAAGAAAACAACTTTTAAGGAAGAAAAGGGGAGAAGAGGGAAAAAGGGATAAGATTATTGATTGATCTGTGGTTCAAATAATCTGAGTGCTCTTTAATAATGATAATCAACAACTTGAAAATTTGGATGAACTGCGCCAGAGTCTTTGAGAAAGCAACAGCCTCTTCACACAATGGAAACGTGGAAGGTATCTGAGAAGACAAGTCTAACCAGCCCAGTTTTTTAGACTATGTCAAGCTAGATAGTCAAGGTTCTTTAGAGGGAAACCTATGTGGTTTGTTTCAAGGAAAAACCACAGAAAAAGACTGAAGCAAAGCTGGTTGATCTCTGAGGATGTTTGAAGCTGATCTGATCTGATGATTGGAGCTTGGATTGATCTGATTTTATGATTGATGAGGAAAGGGAAAAGGAAAGGGAAGAGGGGACACAGAGAAGGACTTCTGTCAGAATAGCAAGGTTCAAAATGGGTACTGGGTGAAAGAGGCCTTTTGTTGGTTAGAGTGGTGAGCTGTAACTTGGTGGATCGTTGGTGATCTGAGTTGGTGGTTCTGGGTGTCTTGAGGTTGTGTATCCTGCCTGCAACGGGGGATACACCAACTTTGAAAATTTTCAAGGTTTCCTTATGTAATCTAACATTTAGATGTGGTTGGCTGGCCTTGTTTCACTTGCCCAGCCAGCTGTAGTGTAGAATTGTTTATTTAATTACTCCATGAAGGAGTTGAGCAATTACAAAGTGTTCAGTGAACACTATGGTTACATTTCAATGAAGAAACAGAATTTGAAGTCAAAACAAAGTTTAAACCTCAGGGTAAAAATATATATTGCATTTGGGACTGGTATTAAGATCATGAGTAATAAAGGCAGACTTTAGGTCAGCTGCACTGACTCTAAGGCTGACACTACTCCTTATTCCAATTCTGTCAGTTCTACCTCATCCCCTCCCCTTTCTCTTTTTCCTACTAAATCATTGGCAACGAATTATTGGAATAATCCCAGAGTATTTAATCCTGATTGATCAAAACATTAGCCTGCAATAAATTGCATTGATCACTCTTAGATAATTTCCCCTTATATTTTTGTTGATTTTATCCAGGGAAAATCAACCAGGTTTCCATCTAAGGATCCTTGAGTCAGTTTCTTTTGATCAGAAAAAGATTGGCTGGATTCAGTTTCCTATGACCAGGCTCCTTCACCCAGTTTTTTTTGTGGTAGAAGAGGCTGACCCTTAGTTGGCAGCTCCTCAGATCATTTAAGGTCTTTTTCTTATAATCTTTATTACATTATTACCATTTCTGTACTAAGTAATAAAACTCTTAGTTCCCCTTTTCTTTTATTCTGTTGTCACTTAAGAGACACAGGCTCACAGTTTGTTTAAAAGTTTTAATGGCAGGGATATCTAAATTGTCTGTGTAAAAAGTGTCTTTTGAAGAAAATGAATCTTATATTGGGTGTAAAAGTTCATACAGGTTGTATGGGGTAGAAAATGCATATTGGTAATACTACAACATCAGTAGAGTATTTATGAATCAGGTTCCTTCAAGAGGAGAACAAATCATGAGCACATTATTAGAAAATATGATGATGAGCAAAGACCACTTTAGTATTAGTGATCAACAAAAGTCTACAAGTGTAATGGTTCAGTTAAAGTATGTATTAATCATGAGCAGTGGTTGTAGATTATTTAAGATGTTGTATGTACTGAATATTAATTACTTGGATGATGTAAGCCATTTAAACAAGAAGAAAAGAATGTACCAATGACAACTATGAAGGCTAATATCCTCTGATCCAAAAGTAAATCAAGGGTGGTGTGAGTGAGTGACTAGGGGTAAAACAGGGTGTAGAATCTGAATCCTGAATAATATTGATGAATAGATCAATGGTTGATAAGATGTATAAGAAGTGATGTGAGAAGGAACAGTGGGCGTGGTGGATCTCCTGGGGTGATGTATGCACTTTTAAAATATAACTGGCTTATTTCAGAGTTCTATGGTCATGTTTTCCAAGAACTGTAGCAATAGATAAACCATGGTTGGATATAATTTTCATCCAAGCTCAAACTATAGTCTCCATTTCACAAATTATAATTTGTTTGATTTTCTTATGAGCTGTCATTGATTAAACATTGGTTGTAATAAGAGGGATTTCTTGCCTCAGAAATTTCTATAAAAACAATTGGATCTTTTGAATTTTTTTTGAAAACTCCTCTGATGTATCATGATACATTGGTGATACATGATAGATAGGCATGGAGATAACATTGGTGCACACCAAGGATACATAGTAGATAGAGGTGGGATAAGAGGGGGATATAGAGAAGTCACCTTCATGGAGGTTCCAGCTTTTTTTTCCTGGTGATAGGGGTACTTGTGAGGAACCCTAGGTAAATTGGTACATAAATCTAGAATATCAAAGAATAATCCAAGTTGTTCATTAACATTTTATTTTATACTATTCATTTTTTTTTGGTATAATATCTTATGCTTATGAAAGTTTGTGTCTGCCATAGAAGCAAACTGAAAGAAGCAAAGGGCTGAGACTATGTTAGGTTCTTCAGGGGAAAGAATGGGTGTCTTCACAGTACTTGTGGCACTCAGGAAAATCAGCAGCAGGGACCAGAGAAAGGGGTGTACACAGGGGTGAGCTTTAACAAGGATGGGCTAGAGGGAATTAGTTTAACAGCTTCACAAAGTGGGTGTGGGGAATTTCTGTGAACCAGATAGGGCTGCATTGATAAAAGTTTAAATCAGCAAGGAGCTGGGGGGAAATGGAATTATATTTTTTGTTTGCATTCTACTGTAGATTTTCTTCCAATGGGAATTTTTTTCATAGTTTGGATTTGCTGATATTTTCTAGGTCTGTTTTTGAATTTTAAAGTTCTGATTTTGTAGTATACCTATGCTTTTCCTTTTTATGGTTTTTTGAGGGCTTCTTTCAGAAAAACTTGTCACAGAAAAATAGAAGTTTGAAAGAAACGGATCAATCACTGTTAGTTTTTCTTGCAAAACAGACTCTGTTGTTTCAGCATTTGCATTTTTGTTGTATGACTGAATCATTTTGTTAAATTTTGAAGCAGAACAATGACACATTGGATTATCGTTATCCTGTTCCCAATTTTGGTGAATCCAATATTGAAAGATAGATTTTGACATACGATACCAAGCACCAGAACCTCTTAGCCAACTTGCTGGTATATTTATTCCTGGTGAAACATAAATTTTTATCCTTCCCAGGTGATTCACTTTACCAATAATTGTTTCTTCAAAACTCTTATCATTTTTGTTTTCCCAAATAGATTTCAGGAAATTCAAGACCCCCTCCACATCTTCCTGGTGCATATTATCAGTTGGAATCCTCCAAGAGGTATACATGTAATTTAGGATCAGGAATGCTGATACTCTTGTTACAACTGAAACAAATTCTATGATATGATTGCACTTCACTGCAAGACGGCCTACTGTCCTATACTTTGTTGCTATCTTTGAATCAAGCCATAATCCAAGTTCATCTTTGATTTTTTTCATGATACCATCTGTGTAGATAGGATATTTATTCAAGTCCAATCTTGCAACTGACACACGCCACAAGAACTTTCCAAGCCTATCAAATTTTTTAGGATTACCATCACTCCGCGGTTCAATTTTGTAATACTGTAGATTGTCTATTTTGAAATTATCCACATCTTTCCTTGGAATACAGGATAATTTATTAGGCATAAGTTCTACTGGATTTAAGAGTGGCTCAGGCAATAAATTATATTTGCCTTGAATTGTATTGGTTTCAGGGATCTCTCTGGGATTTTTGGAATTGTAAATTCCAGGTGAAATAATGTTGGGTCTTTTTCCTTGTGTCTGAAGGATTGAATCTGGAAACAAGTCACTTTCTAAAACTTCTGTAATTTTTTGATCATAGCTGGGATTGCACATAGTTTCCAACATGGGCCCAGATCTATTGGATTTATAAATTCTGTTGAGGGATGATTTCATCTTCTGCTGTGAAGATTCAAGATTTTTCTGTCTGGACCAAAGGTTTTTTTCTTTGCCAGGTTTGTCTAGAGTTGAGTGATATTTATTAGCAATTAAAGCTCCATTTTGATGATTATTGCTACTAGTTCCAAGTTCATTACCAGACTCAGGAATTAGGGATACATGTGATTTCAGGCCATATTCATTCAGGGCAGATTGATGGGCAGAAAGCCTGAAATTTTCCTCTTGAAATATACTATCCAAACTTCCATTTGGTAAAGGCCCTGGTGAAGAATTATTTCCTGAATATGCAAGGGGGTTTTGGAGAAAATCATGTACTTCCAGGTTGTAAGTGTGTAGTGGATATTCTTTGGGATGAATGGAATTTTCAAAATTGAGTAATTTGGTTTGAATATTGTAATTTTTATGAGAGAATCCAACTGGAAATATCTTTCCTTGTGATCTGTGTTCATTTCTCACATCGGTTGAGCTATTTTCACCTATGATATCAAATGGATACTTGTTGAAAAACTGGGGTATTGTTTCTAATTCCTGTGGTGCAGACTCATTTGTGTTCTTTTGGTATATATATCCATCTGATTCTTGATTGACTTGTAAGCTTGATAGATGGTCATTGGGAATCAATAGTTCATGAGGAAGATCCTGGTCAGGAATTTGAACTTTGCTACCAATGCCTAGCATAGATAATTCATGTGTGTTGAGTAAAAATTTATCAGGAATGTTTTGATGAGACAAATGCCAATATAAATCATTTTGATGTGAATCTTCAAAACTAGAAGGTGGTACCAATAAAGTGTAATTTTCATCCAAAGACTTATTTTCAGATACACCTAAGGGGCCTTCTAAATAATCATCTTTTCTCAAATATTTGAACAAGGTAGGTGATTCAGTGGCCTGGGATATTTCTATAAATACCAAATGACTAGAAATCATGAGATAATATGTGGTAATAATCCAGTGCTTCATGTTTCCCATCTGCATGATAAATTTCTCAATAAAAGTTTTTAATATTAGGTAGGGTATTTCTGAAGGAGGATTCACACTTTCTCAAATAGAAGTTCAGTCAGTATTCTGAAACTTAGATGGTAAACAATTTCAAACATGTTAAGAGTTTCTGGATGTTTATAATGCTGTAAAGATGTACAAAAAAACTGGGTTTTCCCAGGACTTGGTAATACATGCAAGAGAACCTTACATTTACTCCTTCTGATCTTAGAGGTTGGATATTGTCAGCCCTAGGGTCAATACAGATTTCCTAAACTTACCTCCAAGCCAGTAATTATTGCCCTAAGGATTACACATAATTTGAAGAGATACCATAAAATATGTAATAATACTATGTAGAGTATCTAATAAAAACCCATAAACCATAAATAATAAGTACATACCTTATGATTATTGAAACCTATATAGGCACCTCAAAAAATACTTTCTCAACTTCCTGCAGTTGACATGCAAAATTAAGAAGACATCTTTTTACTTTTGCATGTCAACTGCAGGCAGTTGAGCCATTTTGTTTGCAGTGAACATAATCATGTTATCCATGGGAAGATAAGGAGTATCATCTGGATAAATACATCAACCCATATATTATACTATAGCACACTACTCAAGTAGTAATATTGAATTGTTTATGTACCAAGACATACGGCTATTTCAGGTTAAGAATGGTGTGAATTATATTCCTCAAACAACATGTGCTGGAATAATTGCAAAATACATGGTCTATTGATTAGTTACATAATTTTAATCATCCACATGGTAATCCAAAATGGATGGTGATAATTAAACTTGTACTTGTACAGGCAATAAAACAACAACAAAAAAGTACTATACATTGAATAATCTGAGACTAAGGCAAACAAGGCATATAAAAAAATAAAAATCTACTAACTTTTTGGGTTTTCCCAAGATTTATAAGTCATCCCTGAGAATCACTTTCTTATTAATGCCTTAAATAACCATTCAAGTAAAGTTTTACTTAGTATAAGCTTGTACATCTTTGGAATCTCTTACCTTTTTTTTAAAACAACTATAGCCCTTAAACAAGCAAAGGAAATATTTCCTCCTGATTGATTAAAATTTTGAATGATCAAACTAAAGAATATAATTTATAAGTTTTTGATGAGACAAATTTGAGAACAAGATAAAGAAAATTGAAATTAAAATACCAAAAGGCAAATAAAACAATAAAGAGGGGCAGATGAAATTGATGATAAAGAGGAAGACACATAAAAAAAAAGAACTAGAAAAGACAAAGGTTAATCAATAAAATTTTTAGGACATAAATCAATGATAGTACATAATACCTACTACAATCTAACACAGGAATGAAGAATATAAGTTGGCGGATTTGTTGAACAGAAGGGATAAGTTGGAGGTTTGAAGATATCAAAGAGGATTGTAGATAACAAATAGAGCGGTCAAGGAAGAAGAAAAATGATGATGTAATGACAAGACAACTATAATTGAGATGAGCTCAAGTCAAATAGTGGAGGAACAAGTGAATGTGGATAAGATTTAATATGTAATTATCTGGTAATGAGTTCCTGAGGAGAGAAGTTATAAGGATGAGGGGATTGATCCTATCTGATAAGTAAGAGAAGGGTCAGAGCGGAAAGATTTTGTCAAGAAGTATGAGTGGGAATAATGTCATTGAGGGGAGTGAGCAAAGGAAAAAGGTCAAGCATGGTGAGATTTGAAGAGCAGTGAGCAAGGCATTGAGCACAGGTTTTGAATCTAGAGAGATGTTGTCTTAGAGAGTGTCAGATGGCTACTATGGCAGAGCCAACTTTCCATAATATAATAGAATAAAGAAACATTATGACTTTAGAAATAGACATATTAGCACAGTACAAATACACATTATTGTGTTCTCAATATAGTTATTATATCTCAATATATTCATTTTATACACTAAATAACATTAATCATTGTAATTCAAATATTCCTTATTTTATATTTGCAACAACTTTAATAACCACTTGGAACCATAAAAATAAGTTACTTTATTACAAATGAATAAATAATCCCAAAAGTCTTGAAAAAATTTTGACCCTTAAGTTAAACTTAGAATATTGTTCAATATCCTGAATCTAAATGCAAAAAAACATAAGCCACCTCACTCACAGGTACCCCTTATTTCAACTCCGTCATGCTGTAATGTCACAAACAAGAAAGGACAAAGACTCACAGATGACTCAAGTAAGCAATGCCCAAGTCAGTGGTTAGATGATTCTATGTATGTATATACAAAACCCCCAGTTTTTTTTCTCAAAAGTGATGGGTTGTGTATAGCTTAGAAGTTAGCGCAACAAGGTGTGGTATCTCTGTCAGCTTGCTACTATGACAGAGCAACCTGTCACAAGTTTCCTACAAAAAATTATTACAAAAAATATAGAATCTCAAATAATAGTTAGAATATTATTTGATATTCTAAATCTACACTGAAAATAACCTAGGGTACCTCACTCACAAGTACCCCTAATTCTCACTCCTTCACTATGTAAATTAGCAAAGAATAATTAGCAAGTACCTTTAGCAAAAAAGAACTTGCATTAATTAATGCTTATATATATATATACATATGCTTAAACCCCATTTCCAGTCACGGAAATGAGGTGTTGTGTAAATTAGGGGAGATAGTGTAAATACACCGTGTTTTACTCAAACCCCGCGTACCGCAGTCCGCAGAACTTCAAGTTCAACCCGCGTGACTGAAAGCCCGCGTCAAAGTTGGGATATAAGCCCCCGTGCACGTGGCTGTCTAGAAAACCTTTAATTCCTGTTTCGCCATTGGTTTGCCAACCTTACACACAATTGGAGAAGTACAAAATGGGGCTCAGTGTGAGAAAAATAGATCACTCGAATATTCACATAATCCATTCAAGTGAAATCTTAGCACAATGTGCCTGGACTAAGTACAAGCCTAAATCTCCGGCAGGTAAAACCAGCAAAAATCTACAGGGTAATTCTCATGAAGAGTATCTTGCACTGGTTTGTCTGGACCGCTAAAGAACCCCACTAATCTTTCTAGTATGTATATCAATTGTTGTTTGTTTTATTGCTATGTTTGCTCAGAAATAATTCATTAATGCCGGAAAGGGCTGGACCGGCTGAGGGCGCCACCACCCAAATTCGAAGTCTGGACGTGCTGAGGTCGCCACCACCCAATTTGTAGCTTCAGCGGTTGCCTCGGCGCTTCTCAATCTGGCCAAATAGATACCTGTATTGGACCGGATAGCAGCTCTCTCCACTGAGTCAAAAAATTAATCTATAGCTTGATTGATGTTGCGCGGCAACCTCTTGAAATTATGCCCCAAGGTCCTATGTATATTGTAGCCACATAGGCCAAGCCGTGATTTAAGAATGCCCCGCAACGTCAAATTTTTTTCGGGTTGTCCTGATGCTCCTTCCCAGCTCACCATCGGGGCGTATTAGCCCCGATGGTGAATATTCTGCAAACTTCAAAGCCACTGGTGGTCAACGCTTTCCACCCAATATAATATGTTCTTCGTCTACCCGGAATCAGTCGCACCTATCTTTGTTACAATCATCTTAAGCATTATCTTCTAGTCGTGTTCCCCATTCCCAGAAGAGACCTGCCTCGAGAAATGGGCAACATGAGAAAACCTCCCTCCGTCAGTTAGAATTGTTCACTGATCCACTTTATATTATATATCAATTTGATTCTGATGGTTCACCTGTCATATCATTGTAGAAATTCTCACAAGCCCAGAATGCCTTCATGGGGCGGGCTTGTCGACACTTGGATTCTCCAGCTCGCTTCGTTGGCATTGTCAAAAATCGAATTACGATCTTCAACAGCTCAATGTCCCATATGCAGGGCAGAGCGCTCATACGAAACAAAGGTGAAGAATCTTATTGCGAATTCACAGGTGACCCAGACCTACTTGATCGTTGGTTTGGTGGTAACGTCCAGTGGCCCAGTGAGAAAACAATGTCCGGAGACCAGGAGGACAACACCTGCACCCAGCCGGATCCAGGAGTTGATAATCGAGTTGCACAACACACACCTACCGCCAAAACCAGTTGAGTTCCTGATACCCTTCTGTAATTTATTTGGCTCAACGTTGTTTCTTTGCTTGGCTGATATCTCTTGCTTGACAAGTTCTGAACAAAGGACCGTTGCACAACACGCGTTCCAAAACGGGCAGCAGCCTGCGCAGCAAGAGGACCTACTTTACGGCACGCGCTAGCTCACAAACAGGTAGCGGTAGTAGTACTGCACGGATCAAGGCATCAAATGCGGACGTTACGGGGCCCATGGGAGATAAAAATGACGTCGATAAGAGTCCAGATCAGATGGCTGAAGTGACGGCTGGTTTTCATGGGTTCTCGGTCGCCAGCGATCATCAAGTTGACCCCCAACCAACTCACTTCAAGCCCGACGGGCCAACAATTCCCATGACCGGGATAGATGCCCGCAAATGGGCTTCTCCGGCCTGCCATTCCAAAAAAATCGTCGTATGGCTAGGTATGCAAGATCTTTCTCAAACTTTACTTCAACCGCTATAGCTAAATTTCTAATCCTCCTGTGCTATTTGTCACAGAGACAAAGGCTGAAGCCGGCTCCCAGGTACCCGTAGAATCACCCCCGAGTCACGCCCCATCTTTGTTTCTCGACTCTAATGCTTGTCCAAGAAATTTATCTGGCAATGCTTTTGCTATATAGTTAATTCTAATGTCACTTGCTCAGTTGCTTATGTATGCAAATTATGCCTCTAAAAAATTAGCATGCACATACATCTGCCGAAGGTTTCTAGAAACCTTAGTCAAACTGGTAAATCTGCTAGTTTGACTTTCACTTCTCATCTGTGTATGTAAGTTAAAATGCATTTGAAAAAGAAGCATGGAAATATAAGTGAGGATTTTATATCAATTTCCTAAAAGTGCATATCATAAAGAACAATGGTTTCATTTCTTGATTTCCAATCAGGTGAGGATAAAATGAAGAGAAAAAAAAAAAATACCAAATATCCCGCATGTCCCTAATTTTTTACCAAGTATCCTGGGTGGGATACTCGGTACCCAAGTCAGTGGGTGGTTCTTTGATTTCCTCTGTGGAATGAACAGCTTTTAGCAGATGACTAACTATATTCCCTGAAACACCTTACACTCAGGAAGTGGACCGTTCCACTTGTATTTGTCTTCCTGGTGATGGCCTTCACAGTTCCCCTTGCTGTCTACCTTTCCTTCCCCTTGTCTGCACGCTCTGAATTCAATAATAGTTGATGTAAAAGAGATTTTGTGTACTCTGATAATGATAGCTATCTACTCTAATTATAAGACAAACTCTAATGCAACAAATCTATTTATACAACACCTTCCCCTGAGGTTGTCCCAAATCCCCCGGTACTGGCCCTGGAACCCTACTTGCTTGTCTCCCTAATTCCACATTTCACCGCAGTATGCCCCCAACCACTTTACCCTGATGACCCCCACAGCCAATAGTTGCCCCTGCGTCCACCCCGCTTCTTCTGCCCCTGCTCTGTTTGCAGTCCAGCTGCCCCAAGCCCGGGGTCCCACCTTTGTTGTGCAAACTGAAGTGGCCTTTTTCCACCCAACCAATCACCTGGGCCAACTATAGAATGTTGCATTCTTTGCCCTTGTGTGTTTCTCCGCAAATTGTCTGGTGACATTTGGTACATACCCCCTTCCTCAGTCTGCCACTGACCCCCCATCTGCGGTCTCAGCTTCAGTTCTGCACTACCTGTATATAAATACTCCCACATCCCCCTGTGCACGTTCTCATTTTCAGTGCTCCTTTTCCTGAAAGAGGGCTCCTTGTTCCCAACCTTGCCCTTGGGCTCCGGGCCCTCAATCATGTCAAAAATGGTGCTGCTGCAAAGACTCTTTTGTAGCTCCCGACCACATTTCCATTTTTTTTCCACTCCCTCTCCTCCTCAACGCTGCACTCATTCTGACCAGCTTGAAACCCCCTTTGGAACCAATCAAATGATGCCCCGACCTCAACGGAAGGACTTCCCCAGCGGCGGTTTTTGGGCTTTTGCCCTCTGGGCCTGGGCAGCTTGTCACCATGTCAATCCCAATTCTTGTTTCCAATCTCTGGTCCCCCCTCCTCAACGCCAATCTCTGACCCCCCCACCCCCCCCTCCTCATCTGGCATCCAACCCTTCACCACCACCTCCCAAATCTACCCTCTTCATCTCCCCTTCACCAACCCCTCCTCCACATCCCTCACCTACCCTTCCCCCTTGACCTATTCCCTCCCTCCTTCCACCCCACTGCTCTACCTCACACTACTTCCCCCGCTTGATGCTGCCCCCACTCCCACCTGCCTCAAGTTGCCTTACCAAGCCACAATCCCCAACAAGGAATAAAAGTCTGGTGTCCATGAAGCAGACCTTCTCCCGTTCCTAGAAGGTCAAGCCACAATTTTTAAAGGTCTCTTGCAAAGGGCAGTGACAATCCCCGCCAAAAACCGCCCAGAAATGCTCCAAGAATTCCACCAGTTGACTTCTTTGGTAATCCTGTTCCTTCTCACATCACTTCTTCTACATCTTATAAACCATTCATCTATTCATCAATATTATCCCAGATTCAGATTCTACACCCTATTTTAACCCTAGTCACTCACTCAAACCATCCTTGATTTCCATTTGGATCAGAAGATATTATCCTTCATAGTTTTCATTGGTACTTTATTCTCTTTTCTTTTGAATGGCTTACATCATCCAAGTCATTAATATTCATTAAATACATATTCTCTCTATGGTGTCCAAACTAAGCACAGAGGATAACCTAAACTCCTTATAATTGTTAGATTTGATATACAAATCAGTCAATTGGAGAAGACCAATAGCTAAATGTATAGGTTTGGCTATTCCTTGTCTTTTTGGGTAAACTATAGCAATATAATAAATGGCCATTAAGCAGCTGTCAAGCACTTAAGCTTATTGGCTACTACCAGAGGTGGTAGTCTTGCAGAAACTGCTCTATAAGGAATAGACCAAGGCCAAGGATGGGGAATTCTAAGGTAACTTGAGACTAATTCCAGTAATAAAGGTTAGGTTGGATAAAGGGAATACACTACTCTAATAGTAGGAGGAGAAGATTCAGTTTACTTACAAAATATGGTACTGGGTGAATATGCTGAGGAACCAAACCTAGGCCATAAATGCCCTCCTTTTATATTCTAGAGATTGCTTGTAGAAGGTTCTAGAAAGTTATTATAAATTCTACTTTAATGTGTTACAATTCAAATGTACTATGATGTAATTTGAATTGTTTTTATATTGAGTACAGTATTTTCCATTTCCCCATGACCTCATGAAATTTATTTATAACCAATTGCATCATGGGACAATTCTTATAATAGAACAATACAGGGAAATTACCATGCACTTAGGTAATTTATTTCTTATTAGCATAACTTTAGATTATTATATTTATGCAAATAAGTTTTATTTTTTCTCAGCTTTTATAAAAATAATCTTAATCTATATTTTTACGCTTATTGCTTCTCCTACTAAGTACCTTCTGAGATATGGTAAAGTAATAGAAGGAGTAGGAATTTGGTGGTGGTTTGAGTGAGGTACCCCACCTAATTTTACATGAAAAATTGATTTCTGTAATAATATTCTAGGATATATTATTATTAATACAATATTTGCTTATGATTGAACAGTAAAGTCAGTTTTTGGGATACTCTGGAGTATCTCTAGGGCTGAAAATTAGAAAATAGGAAAAAACACCATTATGGAATAACACAACAACATACCATTGTTTTTACCCAAAGACTAATTCTGTAAATGGTGAGTAAGATAAATTGGTTAGGATCATTTGTGTCAGCCACAGAGTACATATCACAGCACCTGACATGTACCAAGTAATTGCAAAGTATTAGTGATTATTATTTACATTAATAATTATTAATATTCATTATTTATTCTTATTATTCTTATTTACTATTATTCCATTAAGAAGTAATAACTTAAAATTATTAAATTACATCCATTACAATAATCAATAAACATACTTTAAAATACATTCATTAAATACCTCATGAATAATTCAGGTTACTCTATGAACACTTGTTATACATGACACATAACTTGTAGGCATATGTCCCCCTGTCATGTGAAATATCCTGAGTAACAGATATCACTCCTTTCCTTCTGATTACGCCCAAATTCCTTATCCTGGGAATATTTCATGCATAAGATATTTACTTGAATATCTTATAAAAAAAAGGGCATATTAGGGGGTATCAAATATGACCAAATCCACAATTAAAACCCATTGATTAGAAATTGCCAAATCCACAATTTCTAATCAACAGGTTTTAAAAACAGGGTAGCTAAAAAGCAAACAGGTTTTGAAAACACCAATATCAAAAAAACCCTGGTATTTCATCCAAATGTGTCACTTCCTAATTACCCGTAATTTTTACACCTCATCACACCTGTCAGCACCAGGAAAAATCAATGATCTCTTGTCTTCAAGTGACATAGCAAATTATAAAGGGGCCTTTGTACTTTCTGATGTCACTTGTAGACATGTGATCTTTTTTTTTCCTGGTGCAGCCTCTGTGATGCCAAGGAGTACTCCTTCTAGCTACACAGGGTTCAAAAATAAAAGGTAAAGAGCAGAAAGCTCTGGGATAAAGTATAAGAGGGGTAATTCCAAAGATTATATGTGGAATGTCGGGATTTAATAAGAAGAAATAATTAATTATATTAAATAAATGTAATATAGTTAAAAATAAGAGGTGCCTGATAAATCAGGGGTTGTTTAATCCCTCAAAGGTAGCTTGCAAGCAGAAGATTTAAGTACCTGAAAACACTGGGGCCTGTAAACAGGGGTGTTTTAAATCCCAGACAAAAGATGGTGGAGAATCTCAAGAGAAAGGGTTATCTACTTACTAGTAATAAATTACCTTTAACAGACTTGAGGTTCTTCTAGGGGGAAATAGGACAGTTGGAAGCGCTTGGAAAGGGTTTTTGAAGGGCTGAATGGACACTGGGCAATTCCAGGGGAGTAACAAGGGGCTAAAGAACAGATACTAAGACCTTACCAGACAGAATAACAATAGTGGAGCTATGGTGACATGTGGGTAAGAATGGTAGTATATATATTAAAGCATGAGGAATCAAAATACAGGGGGAAGAAGGGCTCCTTAAATGAATTTCTGGAGTCCTGATGGCGAAACACAGGATGTGTTTTTGGCTATGGGAAAAATGAAAGTAAGGGTTTAAGATTTAATATAAATGTATGTAGTTGTTTAATCAAATTTCCATATGTACAGGCTGTCTACTATTGGTAAAGCCTGTTTATGTTCTTTTTTTGGAATCTTGAGGCGCTTCGGAACCTCTGACAAGGTTTGTTAGATGTTTTGATCCAAGGTTTTAATTACATGTCAATAAGTATTGATTAAATGTCATATGTACTTGTTGATCACACTTGTCAGAGTTTAAAAGGTGTGTGTTGTATGCAATCTGAAATACATCTGTTTGTTTTTTCTGTGGGCGCTTCAAGAGATTCTTGTTTAATCCCTGTCATGCAGGCTCTTTGGGAATGCATGACTGCAGAGATCTGTCAACAGATAATTTCCCACTAAGGATGTAGTATATTTATTTTGAACAGTTGTTCAATTATTATTTTTGAGATGTTCTCATTTTATTTCCTTCCTCTTGTTCGTGGTCCTTTTCCATCTGAATAATCCTTAGTTGAGCTAGTGTGTAATTAAATAAAATAAATAGATAAATAGATAATATAGTATATTACTAGTATTATATACTTATATTATTCATGTCATATGTATTTATTTTATTATGTTCTTATTGAAATACATTTTTGTTTTTTGGTTTTGTATATGTATTTTTCAATATGTAATAATTATTTCAGCGCTTTAGTGGTAATATTCTTTCAAGTTGTTTTACTGCTAGAATTTTTAAGTTATCTGGGGTACTTTGGCTGAAGTACCATAGGTTATTTTACATGCTCTTAAAGATTATAAAATAATATTTCCACTTATCGTATTATTTATTAACATATTCATTGTTTTATACTTATTATTGTATTTATCTATTTATTATTAATTTACCATGTAATAATGTATTTATTATTTACATATTAATTTTTTATGTTGCTTTATCTTATATTATTCATTTCTTTCCTTTTGTTAAATGAGTAATAATATCTTTTTTATTTATTATTTATTTTTGTTCTAGTCAGGTTGTCTCTGAACTAGTAGCAAGCTGACAACACCTCACCTGAAAAAAGCAATCATCACACCTCTCAGAGATGTCTTCAGGTTAGAATCCAACCAAAATTTTCCAGCCAACTTGATCCTACTCAACACATTGAAACCAGATGGACTAGCATACAAGGACTACATCAACTCATTCAACATGCTATACTCAATTGATCTCTCAATCCAACCCTCTACCAAAAACACTCACAACAACAACAACACCTTGACCAACTCCTATTTGGTTCATTGATCCTTAATGACCAAAAACGAGCAAACTATTACCTCAACCAAATTTATCCTACCCAATCAACAACTGATGATGAGTTCTACTCCAACCTATTCAGGATATGCAGTCTCATTGGACATGGAATGGGTATGATTAGAAGAGTCATCAAACCACTACTTACCAACAAAAGACCACTCAGACCAACTCAGATCAGGATTATCAAAGCTTATATTGAAAACTTAATCAGATGGTTTCAGATCAAACGTGCCTGGTCACTCCTATCCAACTTTGACTTTGGTCCAAAAATTGATCTCACACTCAAACTCAAACTGATAGGCGGTTGATTCTCTGAACGGATTAATCGGATCAACAAGACTCGGAATCAGATCCCACTCTGGCAACATAACTCAAGTGCATACTTTGGTCTACTATCCATCTATCTTATCCTCAATTGTCCCAATCTTGCTCTCAAACTTAGCTCAATAATCAATCTCTCAAGCTCAGACCAAGCCATGGCTCTCATCCTCTCCGCAAGATCATTCACCACCACCCAGTCAGACTCCCTGCCCACTCCTCCCCACGGCCCAATCACCCACCCAGTCTTAGCAAGATCAATCTATCAAGCCAAGGGTCCCATTGGGTTCATCCAATGGCTCAATCAACAACAGCCAAACAACTCATCATCAGACCAATTGCTTCTCTCGGCTTGGTTAGATATCCTGCTCTTGCCCACAAAACCAGAACTCAAACCAATAAAGTTAGCAGAATGGATCCAACTTCTTGACCAACACAACCTCCTTGGTGAATGAGAACTCAAAAGATATCTCAGATATACTAGGCGGTGGTTGGAATCCCAAACTAATTCAAAAATTAGACAAATCAATCTTCTCAACAAGCCTTGTTCATCCTCAATCAATCAACCAATCTTTATAGATCCTCATCATCCAAGTCTTGGCTATCCCCAGTTAATCAATCTGGTCAAGAATTTTGACCATCCATCATCATAAACAGCAACAACACCAGCAACAAAAACAACGGCATCAGTAGATGAGCAAATCTTAAAACCTTCAAAAATTGTTGTCTCAGAAATGGTTAGGATCTTGAGCTTGATTGAAACTCCCCCCAGGCACCCAAACCAATAATCATCAAGATCTCTCAAAATTTAATCAACCAATGTCCAAACTCTGCCTCCTCCTCAAACCAAAACAACCTCCTGAATTAACACCGAGAAACAGATAGTGTTGATGGCTATCTGGCTCTCATCAAAGCTACTGAGTCTTTAATTGCCGTCCAATCAATCAATAATCTGGGCTGTTAACATACTGACCACTCACCTGGGTCCTTTTTGGACCCAGATTATTTTTTAGGCAACCCCCCCTCCCTTTTAGCAACCCCCCCTCCCTTTTAGCAACCCCCCCCCCCCCCCCCCAATTGTTCTCATGGAAGTTCAGGTGAGTGGGGCCTTGCCCAATTTTAATTGCCGGCCAATCAATCAATTGGCTGGGTTGTTACTGTACTGACCACTCACCTGAAAAGGACCCGGATTTTAGTTTTTTTGTAGGCACCTCCCTTTTAGCAACTGCCTCCCACCTTTGGCAACAAGCAATTGATGAGTATTGAGATCAAGATTTATTTGTACAAGAGTGTACAGGATTCTATGGTATCAGACTGGATTCTCCTCTCTCCCGTTAGGCTGGCTGGCGCTAATCCTGACGGTCCAGTTGAACATGCTGACCAAGAGCGGATCATTTCTATTTTTTTCTGGGGTGGTCTTGCAGCTGATGAGGAGGAAGGAGCTAGAAAAGATCTTATTGTGTTTGGTGTAGCCCAAATGATCCAATTGGTTGCACTGCAGATACTCTCCCTAGGGCGCCAAGGCTGTTGATAGAGCATTTATGGCAAACAAAATACATTGGGGATGTATTTTTCATACTTTTAGAAAACAGCCAAAGCTCAGGAGTGAGGAAGATGGAGGTTCTGTGAGCCTGGGTCTCTAAAGTGACAACAGGACACAAGGATTGGGGGGGCACTATTGGTTGTATTTCAAAGATATGGGATACAACTAGTAGAGGAAAAGAGAAGGGGAAAGGGGAAGAGTATTTATTGATCTTTTATTGTTTGTTTGTTTGTTTAGAGTGCTCTTAAGATCAATGAGCTCAACCTGGAAAAGTTGGCTAAGCTGTTCCAGAGTCTTTAGAAGTGCAACAGCCTCCTCACACACTAACGAAACAGTGGAGGGACAACAGAATTAGTAAACTAATCTGCCCTGATTTTTAGACTTATAGTCAAGGTTCTAAAAGGGCAACCTGTTGATGATCTGATCTGATCTGATGATTTGAACTTGGATTGATCTGCTTTGATGATGGATGAGGAAAGGGAAAAGGAAAGGGAAGAAGGGGAGACAGAGACGGACTACTGTCAGAAGAGCAAGGTTCAGAAAGGGGACTGACTGACAATACTGGTGAGGTACTGGGTGAAAGAGGTCTTTGGTTGGTTAGAGTGGTGAGCTGTAACTTGATGAATCCTTGGTGATCTGAGTTGGTGGTTCTGGGTGTCTTGAGGTTGTGTATCCTCCCTGCAATGGAGGATACACCAAGTTCAAAAATTTTCAAGGTTTGCCTATGTAATCTCACATGTAGATGTGGTTGGCTGGCCTTGGTTTGCTTGCTCAACTAGTTGTGGCGTAGAATTATTTATTTAATTACTCTATGAAGGAGTTGAGCAATTACAAAGTGTTCAGTGAGCACTATGGTCAAAATTTAATGAGGAAACAGAATTTGCAGTCAAAATGGTGATTAAGATTGAGGATAAAAAGATATAAGGCTATTGTTCATTATTTATTGGGAGAAAAAGGGAATAAGGCAAGCTTTAGGTCAGTTGTGATGACTCTAAGGCTGACAGGTGCTGAGAGTTCAACCCAGTCAACTCACCTGCAAAAGATATAATTGAGCAAGAACTTCCTTGTCACTTCCCCAATCCAATCTTCTGGTGCAGAGGCTGTTGATAGAACATGTATGGCAAATGACATACATTGGTGATGTATTTGTCATACTGTTTGAAAACAGCCCAATCTCAGGAGTGAGGAGGATGGATGTGCTGAGAGTTCAACCCAGTCAACTTACTTACAAACAATGTCATCAAGCAAAAACTCTCTTTTCACTTCCCCAATCCAATTATGACTGGTGCATGAGTTGTGGAGGACTTATGATTTGGATTTGTGCTTGGTGGGTTTGAATTGTGGAGTATTGGGAGGTTTTATTTGTCAAGTTGAATCTTTGAGGATCAAGAATTGATCAGGAGTTGTGATTGGTGGGTTTGCTGGTATTGTGATTATAAATAGCAGTTTTTGGGGATTATACTTGATATGTCTTGGTGAAATAATGTATTTGTTTGCAATTTTTATTTACTGGTTTGATAAGTGTGGATTTGGTGAAACCCGTGGATTAGATAAGTGTGGATTTGGTCATATTTCATACCCCCTATTAATATTATAATGATTAATACTTATAGGATGGTTCAATAACAAATGACACCATTATAAATTAATACCCTTATTGATATTAATAAAAGATCATTCAATACAAATATCATTATGTGATCCAATAACAATTATGACTACAGATCAATGATGGGTGTTGATAAACGCAGGCCAACGGCGCACACCAACGCCAACCCGCACACCAATTTTTTTTGGCGTGCGGGGCCTACACGCCATTTTTTTGTTTTGGCGTGCGGGTCCCACACACCAATTGTTTGACGTGCGCTCCCACACGCCAATTGTTTGGCGTGTGGGAGCCCACGCCAAACAATTGGCGTGCGTGTCCCCCCCTCGCTCACATAATCGAATTGGAGGTCCAATTCAATTACGTGAGCGAGGGGAGGACTTCCTCCCGGCCAGAAAGGCTATACAACCTTGTCAGCCAGGAGGAAGTCCTCCCGGCCAATGAGGCTATACAACCTCGTCGGCCAGGAGGACTTCCTCCTGGCTGACGAGGTTGTATAACCTTGTCTGCCCGGAGGACTTCCTGCCGGCTGACAAGGTTATACAACCTCGTCAGCCAGGAGGAAGTCCTCCTGGCTGACAAGGTTGTATAGCCTTGCCGGCCGGGAGTACTTCCTCCTGGCCGGCGAGGTTGTATAGCCTTGCCAGCCGGGAAGACTTCCTCCTGGCCAACAAGTTTGTATAACCTCGTCAGCCAGGAGGAAGTCCTCCCGGCCAACGAGGCTATACAACCTCGTCGGCCAGGAGGAAGTCCCCCCGGCCGGCAAGGCTATACAACCTTGTCCGCCAGGAGGACTTCCTCCTGGCTGACAACGCTGTATAACCTCGTCAGCATACAACCTTGTCAGCCAGGAGGAAGTCCTTCTGGCCGACGAGGTTGTATAGCCTTGCCGCCTGGGAGGAAGTCCTCCTGGCCGACGAGGTTGTATAGCCTTGCCGGCCGGGAGGACTTCCTCCTGGCTGACGAGGTTGTATAACCTCGTCGGCCAGGAGGAAGTCCTCCCGGCCGACGAGGCTATACAACCTCGTTGGCCAGGAGGACCTCCTCTCGGCCGGCAAGGCTATACAACCTTGTTGGCCAGGAGGACTTCCTCCTGGCTGACGAGGTTGTATAACCTCGTCAGCCGGGAGGAAGTCCTCCTGGCCAACGAGGATATACAGCCTCATCGGCCGGGAGGAAGTCCTCTCCTTGCTCACATAATTGAATTGGCCCTCCAATTCGATTATGTGAGCAAGGGGGGAACCCTCACGCCAATTGTTTGGTGTGCGCTCCCACATGCCAAACAATTGGGTGTGGGAGCGCACGCCAAAAAATTGGCGTGTGGGACCCACACGCCATTTGTTTGGCGTGCGCTCCCACACGCCAATTTCTTTTGGCGTGTAGGGCCTGCACGCCAAAAAAAATTGGCGTGTAGGCCCCGCACACCAAAAAAAATTGGTGCGCGGGTTGGTGTTGGCGTACGCGGTTGGCGCGCGTTTATCAACGCCCATCAATGATGTGTCCCAAAACACTGCCTTAGTAGAAATCGCCCCATAGACACTAAAGGATCCTCCAAAGGATCTGTAATATCATTGCAGCTCACAAGCACCTTCCAGGTCATGGAAGCGCTCATGTTTCCCCCAAGATAAGAACCTGGAACTTATCAACAGCTGGTAAACATCTGTCAGCCTTAGAGCCAGCGCAGCTGACCCAAAGTCTGCCTTTATCACTCATTATCTTAATCCTAGTCCCAAATGCATTATATCTTGTTACCATGAGGTTTTACCCTTTTTGTGACTTCAAATTCTGTTTCCTCATTGAAATTTGACCATACTGTTCACTGAACACTTTGTCATTGCTCACCTCCTTCATGGGGTAATGAAATAAGTAATTCTACGCTACAGCTGGCTGGGAAAGTGAAAGAAGGCCAGAAAACCACATCTACATGCTAGATTACATAAGCAAACCTTGAAAATTTAAGTTGGTGTATCCCCTGTTGCAGGCAGGATACACAAACTCAAGACACTCAGAACCCAGGAACTCAAGGATTCAACCAAGTTACAGCCCACCACTCCAACCAAAAAAAGGCCTCTTTCACCCAGTACTTCAAGTATTTTCAGTCAGTCCCCTTTTCAAACCTTGCTTCTCTGAAAGTAGTCCTTGTCTGTCCTCCCCTCCTTTTTTCCTCTTTCCCTTTCCTTCAGTCCTCAGATCAAATCAAGCTTCAATAATCAGATCAAATCAAGCTTCAATCATCAGATCAGAGCCATCATAATCAACTCAACAGATCCACAAGCTTCACTTTCAAGTCTTTTTCTGTGGTTTTTCCTTGAAACAAAATACATAGGTTTTCCTCTAAATAATCTTGACTATCCAGCTTGATCATATTCTAAAAAACTGGGCTGATTAGACTTTGTCTTCTCAGATACCTTCCATGTTTCCATTGTGTGAAGAGGCTGTTGCATTTCTCAAAGACTCTGGCACAGATTTCAAACTTTTCCAGGTTGCTGATTATCATTAATAAGAGCACTCAGATCATTCACATCAAAGATCCATCAAATTTATCACTTGTTTTACCTCCCCTTCTCTTTTTATTCCTTAACAGTTGTTTTCTTTATCCCTTGAAATACACCTGTTGGCCCCCCATCCTTGTGTCCTGTTGTCACTTTAATATTAGATCACCAGAATAGTACATGCCTTAGAGTTATTTACCTTGCCAGCTCCCATTCACCACCAATACCCCAATTCTGGATAATCTAGAGTTTATTACTGTTATACCATCAAGAATTGGCCATAACCTACCTTCAATAAGGTCAGAACCACAAACCCAAGTGAGTAACTCCTTGGATTCCTATTAATACTCTGTATTGATTTGGATTCACCCTTTTTAGAGCAAGCCTCTTAGGGGAATTGACACAACTAAAATGGATTTCCCTAGTTAGACTGAGTAATTTTTCTGTTTACATGTAGTTGGTGAATGATAGTGGAATTGAGAAAACAAGAAAGATAATTGATCTTTACCAGTAAAAGCGGTCCAGGGTCCTAGACTTTTAGAGAGAGCAAGAGATTGAAGGGAATAGGGGAACTGAGTTGATATTGAGAATGGAAGGAGATATTTAGGCACAACTCAGCGCTGCGGACCTCAAACAATTAGGTCAAGAATAAGTATGATGATAGACTTAAACCTAACAGAAGATGTACTTAGTTCAATCATGTTGTCATTGTTTGTACTATCATTCATCTTCATTACATTTAACAATTCCATCAATACTCATTCTCCAACAACTCGGTCTGCAGGTATGCCTCCTTTAGTTTCTCTCATTGTCTGTTATAAATCTCTCATCAAGCTTATCTCTTTCAATCATCAGGTGTGCCTCCACCTGCTTAGTGTGTTGTTCGTCGTCTTACTCACAGCACAATTGTGCTTCATCAAAGGTTTGCATCTTGTTGTCATCATTCATCTTCATTACATTTAACAATTCCATCAATACTCATTCTCCAACAACTTGGTCTGCATGTGTGCCTCCACCTGCTTAGTGTGTTGTTCGTCGTCTTACTCACAGCACAATTGTGCTTCATCAATGGTGTGCCTCCACCTGCTTAGTGTGTTGTTCGTCGTCTTACTCACAGCACAATTGTGCTTCATCAAAGGTGTACTTTGTCCATTAGGTTATGAGCCCAGTTGCGTAATAGGTTCCATCACGCTTAAATGCATTGCTACTCAAAATGTCGGATCACAAATCAGTTCTCCAATCCCTGGATATCATTCCCTTTCCAACCTGGAAGGGACAAATGAAAGGATATCTCCAGGTTCAAGGACTTCAAATATACATTGATTCAAAAGTAGCCGAACCTATCAAACCTGAAGACGTCTTCACTTATACTAGAGAAATAAGCAAAGCTGCGGGTATATTATTGCTCTACCTTGGTCATAAATACCAAACTCAATTCATCACCAGTGAAAACAAAAACAACGTACGAGCTATCTGGATTGCCATCAAAGAACACTTCAAGGCCAAAACCGGCAACAACCAAGCTAAAGTTGTACAAGAATTCTTCTTGATACCTTTCAAAGGAAATGACGTAGCAACCTTCTTAACCGATCTCAACAACCATCTAAGCAAGATCGCTGCAGTAGGAATTGAGATCATCAACACTCCCAAGTTCACACTACATGAGACCTTTATTTCTGAATTTCTGCTCTCTTGAGTACCAGCGGCTCTCAACATACGTGAAATACTCATCATCAAGCGTCCATTATCCATTCAAATCTTCAAACATCTGTTAGAAGGTGGCTCAAAGCACATCAGCTGTGAACCCACCTACCATCAAGCAAGAATCCGCACTCGCTTCCAACAGCAAGATCACCAGAAACTGGCCTACTTGCTCACCTGGAAGGCACAATCCAGCAACTAAACACTCTGCGGCCAATTGTTATCAACTCAGAAATAAAAAGAAGCCAACTGCTAACGTGGCCACCACGGTAAATTCCAAAACCAAAGAACTAGATAATCAAGATGCATCATCAATCAGTACCACAAACAGTGGTCTTTTGTGCATTCGTCGAGCACTCGCAGCGGTCAAAGCAACAGACGGATTTTTTCTAGACAGTGGAGCAAGTCACCACATGTTCAATGACCAATCTCAATTCACAGACTATTGCAAACGGTCAACATTGATATCGCTTGCCGATGGTAATACGCTTGCATCATTGGGACAGGGTTTCGTCAAAATTGTAGCCAACAACTCATCAATACTTAAGCTGAAAGCTTTACATGTTCCGGATCTCGCCGGCACTCTTATCAGTTTTGGAAGGCTTTACAAACAAGGATGCGACGTAGTCAGAACCAGTCCAAACTCGTTTGATCTTGTCAGAAACAACTCGGTGATTTTGTCGACAGCGGTAATTGGTGTAGTCTGCAACATCAAGCTTGCTCCGAGCTATCAAGGTCAGTCAAACACCACAATCACAGCAAAATCAGCGACTTCAACTGACATAATCACATTACACAGATCAGCAGGCCACCCAAACATCAAGGCTCCGAAGAAAATGTTTCCGAATTTCAAATCGTCCAAAATCAACTGTGAGGCATGCTCCTTTTCAAAATCTCATAGGCTCCCATTTCCCGGTTCCCTACCTGAAGCTACTCACCCGTTAGAGTTTTTCTATATGGACCTCAGCGGGAGAATCAATCCAAGATCATTTGGCGGAAAGGAATATTACTTTAAGATTACAGACTACTACAGACGTTATCAACATGTTTATCTCCTGTCCAAGAAATCAGAAACCTTTTCTTATTTCATGCAATACTATAGTGAAGTTACCAACCATCATTCCTGCAACATCAAAACAGTTATATTTGATGGGGGAGGGGAATTCAACTCGAACAAATTCCTTGACTTTCTCAAAGAAAAAGGAGTGAAAGTTCAAGTCACGGCGCCTTATACACCGCAACAAAATTCGGTTGCAGAAAGAGGAAATTGGTCAACATCAGAAAAAGCCAGATGTATGCTTAAGCAAGCAAAGCTACCTTTGGAGTACTGGGCAGAAGCAGTATCCACAGCAGTCTTCCTCGAAAACATCACACCTATGCAAAAATTGAAGTGGGACACTCCCTACAACAAATGGTTTGGGTTGCCCTTCAAGCATTCAAGACTCAAACCATTCGGCTGTTTAGCATATGTGAACATTCCAAAACAACTGAGGGATGGAAAACTTGGAGACACCGCTAAAAAGGGCTTCCTCGTTGGTTATCAGCTGGGGACATACAACTGGCATGTCCTCCTGCCAGGAGGAAAAGTGGAGTGCTGTCACGATGTCACATTTGTCAAGACAGAGTTTCCAGGAGTCTCCATTTTTTCTCCAGCTGATCCTTCAATGCACTTTGACCCCTTAAAACCCATTGAGTTCGACAAAATCCTGGAGTCATCACTACAAACTCATCCTCATTCATCCAGAAAATTCACTGATGTACTCGAGTGGAAATCCTCTGAGGATGAACTTGACCTCAATGCTCCAGTTATTGATTTCAACTCATTCTTTGATCAACCAGAGTCCAACTCTCCTGAATCTTTGTCAATTCCAAGAATTGAGCAAATGACAGGAAAGCCAAAGCCGGGGTACGACATTGTACTTTCATCTGGAATAGCCCCTCAAAACATAAGTTCGGATATAGACTCTTCTAACATCCTTCACACCAAACAACGGGCTAACCTAGCTCAAGCGCTCTTGGCATCCAATATACCGAGGACTTATAGGGAAGCAATGCTTTCTTCTGAAGCATCCTTCTGGACCCAGGCAGTTGAATCTGAACTGGCAGCGATGTCCGACCTGAAAGTTTGGTCAATCAAAATCATGCCGGGTGACAAGTCTCTCCTGGGCACTGTATGGGTGTTTAGAAAGAAAAACCCAAGGATCAAGACAGAATGCGGAAGAGGTTGGGTTCACCTATGCGCCAACAGGTGTTGAGTTTTTCAATAATTTCAATAATTGATCGCCTGAATTTCCCTCACATGTCACCTTCAAGAATCACTTCCCAAACTCGCGAAAGCTCGGTGTCCTGATACAACCGGTTAGGGTTTGATTATCTCAGATACTTAAGAGACTCAACACCAACTTGTTGTTCATCAGACTCAACAAGATTCTTGCCTCGTTAAATCATCAATCTAGAACACCTCAAGACTCAAGATCAAGATATCTCATCAAGACCCAAATCCTGTAAAGTTCAATTGCCCACTGAAAAACTTCGATTAAATCATTCTGACTCCATTGTTTCTTATGCTTCAAATCCAAGGCTGATCATCGACTGCGTCAAGACTGCAGAATTCAGGCTCATTTATTTAGAAGCTCCTTAATCATCACTATCTTGTTTGTTTCTTTTTTCTCTTTTCTTGTCTCTTTCTTCAAGTTTGTTGTTTGTTGAGGAAATCACTAATCCCTATTTCATTCTTCTTAGTTAGTGTGCTTCGTCCTTATCTTCTTTCCTCTCATAAAAAAAGTCCTCAACTTGTCCTATTTCTTAATCCATCCTTAGCGGTATGATCTTCTTTCTCTGTCTTTCTTTTTCTGATCATCTCTTCTTATATCTAATGTGTATTTCCTTTTAGTCTGGTTTTTGTTTCTCCTTTTATTTTTGACAGAAATCCATTAACAGGAAGATTGACCAGTTTGAGAGCAGTGTTGATTCTCGAGGCTATAAAATTCACCAGAGGACGCCAAGAATGCGTTTCTCAACGGCAAACTAAACAAATTGGTCTATCTGCGACCACCTCCTGGTCTTGATTTACCAAAAGGCTACTGCTTAAGACTGCAGAAAGCAATTTACGGTCTTAAGCAGGCTCCTCGGGTGTGGTACGCCGAGCTCAAGAATTTCTTTGAATCCATACAATTTCAACCTTCTCCTGCCGATCCACGTCTTTTCACCTCAGCAATCCCAGGCTGGGAATGCTTTGTTCACGTCTACATCAATGACATGATCATAATAAGTCACGACGTTGATTGGTTTAAGGAACTCATATCAAAAGCATTTTGCATGGAGGATCTTGGCGAGGCTCAGCATATTCTGGGCATCAAATTGACACGTGTATCACCCACTCAAATTCTCCTCAACCAAGAAGCTTACACTCAGTCTATACTTGACAAGTATAAGATGAACAACTGTCAAACGACCTCCACTCCTATGGTCGCCAACACCCAACTAGTAAAATGCACAGACGCGGAGCATGATTCCTTTCTCCAACTTAAAGTCCACTATTGCGAGGCCATTGGTCTTCTCAACTACTTTTCAGTCTCTACACGACCAGACATTTCATTTGTTGTATCACAATTGTCACAGCACCTAGAACAACCGGGAATACTTCATTGGAAAGCAGTGGAACACTTACTGCAATACTTAGCGGGCACAAAGCATAAGGGAATTCTTCTGGACGGTTCAGGAAGTTTGGAGGATGTTAAAATCTATACGGATGCCAACTTTGCAAATTGCACCGACGACTGTTGTGGGAGAACTTATATGCCAGAGGTGCAGCACTGAAGCTGAGCCCGCAGCCGCGGCTCAGCGGCAGACTGAGGCTGAGGTAAGGGGGGTAATTTTCAAATGTCATCGGACATTCCGCGGGGAAAAGCACGGGGCGCAGCATGTGACATGCTATAGTTGGCGCGGGCGATCGGTCGAGCGGACAAAGGCCGCTTCAGTATGCGCGACGTAGGGGACCGGGCGGAACCACAGGGTTCGGGGCGCCAGGCCGCAAGAGGAGCGGGGGCAGAAGGAGCGGAGTTGTGCGCAGGGGAGCGACAGACGACTGCGGGGGTCAACGGGGTATAGGAGTCGGGGGCAGGCTGCGGTGCGATGCGGGATTGAGGAGACAGGCAAGTAGGGCTCCAGGAACATTACCGGGGATTGCGGGACATGATTGGGGGACTGTTGTATAAATAGAGAGTTGTACCAGGGTTGCGGATCTTATCTTATCTTATCATCAAAGTAGATAGCTATCAACTACAGCGCACACAAGAAATCTCATTGTTTTTAGAGCTCTCTCAGAGACTATTCAGCGTGTGTGGACAATCGGAACTGTGAAGGACAACATCAGGAAGACAAACGCAAGAGGAACGGTCCTCTTGCTGAGTAAAAGGTGTTGTAGGGAATCCAGTCAACTATCCACTAACAGTTGTTTATCCCGCAGAGGAAATCAAAGAACCACTGGAACCAACCAGGAAGAAGGGCAACCTACCATTTCTGTCACCGAGGTCGCCTTTATTTCCACATATTGGGGGTCTGGCCGGGAAATTCTTTCTGTTTCCAACCTGCGGACAGGTTGAGACACCTGTCTTTTTCTTTATTTTTTATATATCCTTTATCATTGTTCGAAGATGAGTGGTTCTGACACTTGTCTTCCTACGGTTGCATCGGGCGGAGTGTCCTCTTCCAAGTTAACTCTCCCCCCTGCCAAGTTTGTCCCACCCCCTCCGAAAGGAGGGGGTGTGGGTACCTACGGCATCATGTCGGAGGTCAACATGGACAATGGTACGGAGGAGAATTGGAAGGGGAAGCAGGTGGCTGGTGAAGCGCCGGTAGGTGTGAGGAGGCGAGGGTTGGCGTCGGACCCGCCAACGGGCGTCAAGATTTGGCCGCGCGATTTTCCCGCAGTCCGATTCAGTGTTGATGTGGTTGATCAATTTTTGAGTCGTTTCGAGTTGGCGGCGGAAACCGAGGGGGCGTCGGACGGCGACAAGGTTTGTCAAATTGTCAACTTCATTCAGTCCGAAGAAGAGTTGCGCGATGTGGAGGAGATGGAGGGGTACGAGGCAAAGAACTGGGAGCGGTTGAGGGAGGAGATGTTGGAGAAGTGGGGTCCGCGTCAGCAACGGTATCGGGAGGCGGATTTGGAGAATCTCGCGTCGAGCAAGGCGGCAACGGGCGGGGTCAATGATTGAAGGGCGTTTGATGAGTATGTTACTTCCTTTGATAGCATTGTGAAGTACCTTAATTGCAATGAAGTGATCATCGGGGAACCAGCTTTGGTCAAACGGAGCTTCCTCAAGGGGCTCGCCACGCCGGTTCAAGAATTGCAATGTGAACCTTGACACCTCTCATGAGACAAGACTTACCAATTGAGGATTAATCCTTTTTACAGGATATTTCATCAACAAAAAAACTTTTAAATCATCAACCCAACATAGTTACAACCATTAACCACGTTTAGTTTCACACCCAGGCTGACAATTTGGATCAATAAGCACTGGATTTTTGCTTGTACCTGTAAGAAGTTTGCAAGGCATCTAGGTTGCTTGGAGGATTTACATGTTATCAATCTGCAGCAAAGGACTTGGCACCAAGACTATGTTCTTTATTACTGTCCTTGGCCAAACTGCCATTTTTTTTCTTGAGATATCTTAACGCATCTTGTTTCTGACTGCTCAAAAACAAACATCAGATCATGTGCGTACCAAAGACATGCATAAAACTGTTGATATTTGACCTTCAGAATTTGATGCTTGAGAGAAGTGGGGACAATCTTGAGGGATCTGATTGGACCAAGGAGCAAGAGAGAAAGAGTAAGAGGCTCTAACTTGATGCTTTTTATTTCTTCTGGCACACAAGCCAGATGACTCAAGGCGTTGATAAACGCACGCCATTTTTTCTGGCGTGCGGGGCCTACACACCATATTACTTTGGCGTGTAGGATCTACACGCCAATTGTTGTCCATAGGCCCCGCATGCCAAATCTTGGTGGCTTGCGGGTCCCACAAGCCAAGTATTGGTGGCGTGCGGGTCCCACACACCAATTTTTTGGCGTGTGGGAAATCTTGCCGGCCAAGAGGAAATAACCTTGTTGGCCAGGAGGAAATCATCCTGGCCAATGAGGTTATAAAACCTCATCAGCCAGGAGGATTTCCTCCTGGCTGAAAAGGTTGTATAAACTTGTCAGCCAGGAGGAGTTCCTCCCAGCCAAAAAGGTTGTATAACCTCGTCAGCCGGGAGGAGTTCCTCCAGGCCAACAAGGTTATAGAACCTTGTCTGCTGGGAGGAACTCCTCCCAGCTGACAAGGTTGTATAACCTTGTTGGCGAGGAGGAGTTCCTCCCAGCTGACAAGGTTGTATAACCTCGTTGGCCAGGAGGATTTCCTCCTGGCCAACAAGTTTATACAACCTTGTCAGCCAGGAGGAACTCCTCCTGGCTGACAAGGTGATACAACCTTGTTGGCAAGGAGGAGTTCCTCCCCGCTAATGAGGTTGTATAACCTTGGAGGCTGGGAGGAACTCCTCCTGGCTGACGAGCGGGAGGAACTGCTCCCAGCTGACAAGCAGGAGGAACTCCTCCCGGCTGACAAGGTTATACAACCTTTTCAGCCAGGAGGAAATACTCCTGGCCAACAAGGTTGTATAACCTCATGGGCCAGGAGGATTTCCTCCTGGCCAACAAGTTGTATAACCTTGTTGTCCAGGAGGAAATCCTCCCAGCCAACAAGGTTTCCCACACGCCAAAAAATTGGTGAGTGGGACCTTCATGCCACCAATATGTGACTTGCAGGGCCTACGGCCAAAAATTGGCGTGTAGACCCTACACGCCAAAATGAATTGGTGTTTAGGCCCTGCACGCCAAAAAGAGTTGGTGTGTGGGTGGGCATTGGCGTGTGTTTATCAAGACCCTAATTAATCTGGCTTGTGTGCCAGAAGAAATAAAAATCATCAAGTTAGAGCCTCTTCCTCTTTCTCTCTTGCTCCTTGGTCCAATCAGACCCCTTCTCTCAAGCATCAAAGTCTGAATGTTAAATATCAACAGTTTTTATGCATGTCTTTGGTACGCACATGATCTGATGTTTGTGTTTGAGCTGTCAGAAACAAGATGTTTTAAAATCTCTCAAGAAAACAAATGGCAGTTTGGCCAAGGACAGTAATCAAGAACCTAGACCTCCTCCCAGCTGATGAGGTGGTATAACCTCGTCTTCCAGGAGGAGTTCCTCCCAGCCGACCAGGTTGTATAATCTTGTCGGGCAGGAGGAACTCTTCCTGGCCAACAAGGTTGTATAACCTTTTCAGCCAGGAGGAAACCCTCCTGGCCAATGAATGGCTCACATAATCAAACCGGTCCACTGGTTTGATTACGCAATACAACATGCACCCTGTGACCTGCACGCCAAAAATAATTGTTGTGTAGACCCTACACGCCAATTTATTTTGGGTGTAGGCCTGGCATGCCACAAACAATTGGTGTGCGGGTGGGCGTTGGTGTGCGTTTATCAACACCCATTAATTATTGTAATACAAGAGTGGCTAAAAGGTGGTTGAGCTAGTTAATGTACTATAAGGATATGCTAATAACTAATTAACATATGGAGGGAGGCATTGTAACTTAACACTTGAAAAGAGAGAATTGTCACTTAACAATGGATTGTAAAAACATTACAACTTAGTAATGGAAGACATCAACTATTTATTGATGGAATATTGACTATATAACATCACAATTAGTGATGGAAAACAGTAAGTTTAATCAGAGATAATTATTTTATATGAGATTATTTTTAAAGATAGATAAATGTGAGTGAAGAGGTGACCAGAATTCTGACAAAAACTCACCTGAGCAGCGTTGTGAGAACTCCTTTTGGGATGGAGTAGTTCTGTGAGGGGGAAATAACAGTTATAGTATTTCAGGTATGTATGAATCTATTACAACTTTTAAGGGTGGTTTGAAAGACCTGCCCCTCTATTTACTACAAGAGTTACCACAACAATTTTATTTATTGTTGTGGCTGATAACTTTCTTTTTGTGAAATATTTATGCAGTGATCTCTTATCAGACAAAGATCTAATTTGAACTACACATAATCAGCAATGAGCTTTTTGAAGGGATCAGGGAAGTGGATTAATTGTTATAGAAAGGTTTGATAAATGTAATACAAGCTTTTGGAATTGATGAGGAAAAGCATTTAAATTTGTAAGATTTATTTGTTTTCCTTTTTAGATGAAGTCTGAGAAAAATCTGAGTAGAAGGATGTTTTGGTATAATGTGAAATATTCAAAGTGTTGTACCCTCTTCCTTAACCTTTATGTTAAAAGAGCACAATGTTTCCTACTTTATTTCTTTTGGGTGTTTTAAACTGATATGTAAGATTTTGTTGTGGGTCACCTGATTAAGATCAGACTACTATATGGATGGGTACTTTTATTTAGTTTGCTAGCTGGATGGTGGGGAGTGGGATGCCTCCAATTTCTCTCTATCCCTGCCTCCTTAGATAGTAAAATATGAGGGGTTTTTGCTGGTGTAACATCTGATTGAAGTATTCATGCTGGTGGGGTTTCTTGTTCTACACTGCCTTTATGCAAGGAGTGCATAAATTGAGCTATTTATGCTGGTGGGTTTTCTTTTTCTGCACTGCCTTTATGCAAGGAGTGCCTAAAGTGAGCTATTTCTGCTGGTGGTGTTATCTAATCTTGCACTGCTTTATGCAGGGAGTGCATAAAGTGAGCTATTTCTGCTGGTGATGTTATGTAATCAGGCTGTGCCACCAAGCATGTGCTTTGTCTTGTGACCAGACACTAAACTATATACTACTTCTATATATATATAATATGTACTTATTATTCACTATAATTCTTTTTAACTACATATCTTTTGATTTAGCCATGCAAACTTTAAAACATAAATGGGTGACTATACATTAAATTTACCCTAGATTCCAATTCTGCACTCATATTGCTGATATTATATCTCCTGGAAGTTGATGAAAGAATATAAACCTGCATGATACTTGAAACAGGATTTGGAATACCACAGCATGCTTTGGGTCACTTTGCACCAGGCTTACCATGTGCTTTTGGCCATCAACCACATCTTTGCACAGGTTGAGAAAATTGTTGAACAAGTCATTGTTTTCCAAACTTCCTTTTTGATTTGCAGAAAAAATTCCACCATGCGGGATGACAGCCTGCCAGGTAGTCATCCCCTAATCCTCTTTCTCTTGAGCATGATTGCCAAATTCTTTCTCATCTAAAGATCTGATTGAATCAATTGCTAGGTGTTTGAAGGCTGAAAGGCTACACTGACCTGTATTCCAGTTGAAGTACAATTTAACAGGGGTTGACTTTAGTTTGTTGAACTTTGCTTTGGGATTGGGTCCAGACTTTTGTTTATCTGAGCCTTGTGTAATAGTGAGTCTATGTTCATTGTCAGGAACAAAAAATGTGTACATTGATCTTGGTCTCAACATTTGAATCTTCATTGTCCATTTGATTGTTGGGTTCTTCATCGTCTGCTTGTCTGTTTAATCAAGCCAGAAATTGGGGTGTTCCTGTGTTTGGGCTAGTTGCTGAAGGGTTTGGTGTTCCTTCAACAGATTTAGGTGTAGCAGTTGGACTTTCCTGGTTGCCGGTCTGGAAGATCCATGTGTCAATATTGTCCAGCTGGGAAAGCAACAGTGTTTCCTCAAGCTCCAGGTAATAGTTGCCTGGATAAAAATAAATCAAGATTAGTTTTTTACCCTTTCAAGATATCAAAAAGAAACAATGACCTACCTAGATTCATTTTGACCACCAGTCGCCACCAAAACCTGAGAAGAAGTCGTTGTATTAGTCGAGAATAAAATCAGCGAGGGTTCTGAGTCGTGATATGGATCTCCGGCCCGCAATATCTGTGCAGGGAAGAATCTACTCATAGGCTTGTTTGGGGCCGGGACAAAAAAAAAAAAAAAAATGCATGAAAACCGCAAGCTTTTATGGAACAGCTGTATATTTTCATTCATTGGTTTGGTTTTTCTCAGAAATAAAGTTGTTTTCTAATATGCACACGCCAAATCTGGTTGTATTGACACTTGTCTGTCCAATTGGTTTCATGCAACAGATACATACGCTGTTTGTTTACATATTCCTAACATTCTTCCCACTTTGTAGTTTCCAGCCTCCAACCCTTCAACAAAATCTGACAAAAGCAAAAATCATCTTGGAATTCACTGTGCAAGAGGGAAGGTTGCTATCAAGCTCTGAAAGAAAAGTGGCCTGAGACTAAAGTACTTTGTGTCTCTTGCACTATGGGGTTTCAGTTGCCCGTTACGAGGATGTGTATCAATCCAGCTTCCCTTTGAATACTAAGCAATAACGATGTGTGTGTGCGGGCCCGCGTGATCAAAGGTCGCAAAAGATACGTGATGTTTGTTCTTGGGAGTAAAGAATGATCAGACTTTGATACAAAAGTTGTTTCTAGTTGGACCAGATCTGATTTGAACCTTAGGGAACCTGAGACAAGAAGTTTTTGAATGATTTGAATCAGCTAATTCTGGTGGAGTTCCATCAATTGTGTTGGATGGATAATCCTCTTTTTCGAGGAACCAGTATGTAAGTTTGGATGAGTTATGTTGCTTGATCACCTTGAATCCTAAATAGTTCAGGATCATTCTGAACCGCTTGAAATCCAAGTATCGAGAGTTGTTCAAACATGCTAGGGGTAAAACGATAAACAGTTTCCCAGTGGGTTTGAGGAACCTTCGTGCTCTCTTGATCATCTCTCCTGGGTTTGAAGTAGATAAATCGAGGAAAACGATTTGATGGTTCAGTAGGTAGCAAACCCCTTGATAATGAAGTGATGATATCACAAACCTCTCTTCTTTAAGTCGCCAACAAAGTTCAAGACTAAGCTCAAACAGACTACATCGAATTTCTGCGGCTCAGACTTAGGCAGAGGGAATTGGAAGAAATCGCACTTTGTGACGACCGATTCGTCGATCGGATTGATATCGATCGAAGTCGTCGAGATCCAGTCAATGTATTTCGTATACGATTTTCCGTCGATCGCTCCGACGTCTAATAGCGTGATTTTCTTTTATTTTAGGAGGAACGAATGATAGAGAAACAAAATCATGTCAACGGATGAAGGCTTAATTATTATTATTATTTTTGGAAAAAAAAAAAAGGATGATAAACTGACGTTGATCGTAGCTTGAGGACCGGATGGACGGAAGCCCAAGTCGATCAAAGTTTGAGCACACCATTTACCAGTCTCTCCACCGTTCTCCAAGGCCCCACCGATCTTAGAGGCGGTCTGATAAGCTTCCAAGCCGCCAAGTTTTTCCTGTTGGACGATCAACTTACGACGAGTTAGCGGATCTAGTTTTGCTTGCGATAACAGTTTCTCTATTCGATGGAACTCTGAGATCAGTTTGGATGGATCGTTCTTGATTTTGTTGGAGTGCTTCTGGATTAAATTTGCTAGTTTTTGCTTGTTTTCTTGCTGATCGGTGTCTTTTTGCTCTACTCCATTTGCTTGATGATTTGTTTTTTGACTTGATGGTTTCAATTTCTTCTCGTGTACGATAGGAGATAATTGAATCTGATCTGGATCTGAGCTTGTCCGTTTGAGATCTGTTTTAGTTGGTATCTCTTCAAACGACGATAAAGTGGGCTTTGATGCTATGTTCGGGGTAAGATCGGTATAAGTAGAAGGTGGGTTGAGTGTTTGAACTGGTGAGCTAGACTTGGATTTAGGAAAATTTTCTGATGATGTGATTCTGATGAGCGTTCAAATCAGTGTGTTTGTTTATGTAATGTATCAAGGTAAGAGGTTAAAGAAATACATAAATACTAACGCAGTAGTAGCTTTTGGTTTGGTTTGTTTGGTTCGCATGAGTTTTGATAGGATTGCTGATTGAAGACTACTTTGATTTGAATTTGACTTGGTTCGACTACCAGCTCGCCGGTTGAGGTTGTGATGTCGAGCCATCTGGTATGGTTGGGAAAATACACTTTTCTACTTTCCAAACATGCACAAAACAAAGTTCAACTGAAATCATAAACCCCCCTGCATGTCGCTCCAAGCCCCCGCTGTGTCCTACCAAGCCCCCTTTGGATCCCCGGTGATGTGATCTCCTTCTCCCAGGTTGGGAAGTATTATTTATGCACAACCACCACCACCATCACCACCACTATCCGAGTCAAAGCCAAAGCCAAAGCCAAAAAAATGAATGAAATCAAGAAACCAACTGTTAACAATCAACCAATCTTCAACCTCTCCCATATCCTCATCGGACTAACAATCGGAATCTGTCTAGTTGAGTAAACAGTATAAACCCACATTAAAACAACCCTACTGAACTCTCTAGAAGAACATCAATATAAACCAAACCCTCTCTCTTTGGTTTTTTGTTTTCCTCCCATAAGGCGTTCACCTTCAACCAACTCTCGTCGTCCGGCTTGAGTCGATGGACGAGCTACCTGATCAAACCCTCCTCATCGGCTACCTTGGAATCATCTGACGACCATTTGAGCTGGTTGAGCTGGCACAAAGTTCAGCTTAACAATCCGATAACCAAACATGACCATCTTCCCAAGTAAATAACCCATCCTCTCAATTCGATCCCAAACAACACACTCACTCAAAGAAACATACTACATAAACCACTAACCTTTGTTTCATCCTAAAAACATAGTGACCATCATCATTCAGAAGATCATTCCAGCCATCAACCTCCAACCCTCAGGGAGGAGATCAAGAAGATCATCAATGCAAACAAACTCAAACTTGATAACTTTAACATCATTCACTCTAACGACGAACTATAGATCAATTCTTGATCTTCATTCATGGCAAATCGTTCCCGTAGATCTTTTATGTACCCCCTTCTTGTATCAAACAAAACGTATAAGTCCAAACCACGTCTATCCAAAACCAATCAACCAGAGACATTCAATTGGATTCAATCATGTTTTTCAGATTTCATTGTATGTATTTTAAATACTCACGTAGAAACAATTATCAAAAAAAAAAGCTATAGCCTCGATCAGCCATGTCAATCATTATTATTTTTTGGCAAGGAAACCTGTCAACGCATGTAACTTTCCGACAAAAGCTTGGCATCTTCATGCCCATCGTCATGTTTTTCAAACCCCTTCTTTTCAGTCAATAAAACGCACACTTAGTGGTTGGATTAGATTCTGAAAAGAAGTACTCATCCTAATCTTGTTAACTTTACGGGAATTAAAGAAGAAATGAACATGGTGATTGGCAAGTAGAAAGTAGGGTTGAAATACAGGTGGTTGGCGTGTGTGCATGTGTTTGTGCGTGGGGTCAGTGTTGACAATCGCAGACTCTATTTGATGGATGAGGACTCAGTACTCAAGCTTCAGTTTCTTCAGCCTTCGGAGCAGACGTGCTGAAGGGCATTCCCTCTCGTTGTCGAACAGGTTCTATAAGGAGAAAAAAAAGAAGAAAATCAACAAGAGACGGTTTAGAGCGGTGAAAAAAACGAAGGGAAGAAAGTCCTTCGAGTGATTGCCGGTATTTACCAAAATAGGGATGCATCATTGCTTCATGTGCCGTCAATCTCTCTTGATGATCGTATTGGAGAAGCTTATCAAGAAAATCTAGAGGACCAACACATAATTAGAGCCGAAAACATTTATGAGGGCACGTCTAAAGGGAACGTGGAGTTTACCTATTGCTTCGTTCGAAATGAACCGCTGACTAGAGAGACCAAGAAAAGAATAAAAGAAATGGGATTAATTAACCAGTCAACTGGGTAAAGTGAATCGGCAAGGCAGACTTCTCAGTCGTAAGGAACCGACTCCAGGGCTTCCGCTGGTAACGTCCCAAAATGTCATCATACTGAGCATCTAATTCGATGTCGTACTTCTCCAAGTATGCATATAACTCATCCGTCCCAAGCACTTTGGTAATCTTCACCAATTGGTCATAGTTATCATGTCCATGGAAAAATGGTTCTTTTCGAAAGATCTGGAGATCTCAAAGTTATCAATCCCAACATTAGTAAGATTCATCCTTAGCCCATAGCTCGATTCAGAGAAAAAAGAAAGCAGACAGACCATCGATGCGAACATACAACCCAAACTCCACATATCAAGACTGTAATCATACTCTTGAAAGTCGACAAGTAGTTCGGGTCCCTTGAAATATCTTGAGGCGACCCGGACGTTGTATTCCGTATTCGGATGATAGAACTCGGCCAGACCCCAATCGATGAGGCGTAGTTGACGACGTTCGTGGTCGATCATCACGTTATGGGGCTTGACATCTCTAACGAATGGCTTAAAAATTGGTCAGACGATGAACTTACTCCCCCCCTTGTAATTCTTGCCACTGTCTTTCTGAATTCAGGTCGAGGGATAGTTGTGATTGCATACCTGTGCATGATTCCTCGGGAGTGGGCAAAGTCGAGAGCTTTGAGTAGTTCGAGGATGTAGAACCGAACATCGTAATCACTGAACTTAGGATACAGTACTTTGAAGTCTGTGTTGTTAATATATTCTGTGACGATTGATGGGGTTTTTGACTGGATTTTGATCGATAAAATATGATCAGAGTTATCAAGGGGATAGCCAAAGGGACTGGGAAAGTTATTCTCACTTGTGGATCACGAACGACGTCCAATAAGGTGATGATATTCGGACCACCGGCCAAGTTTTGTAAAATCTTGATCTCCCGTTTAATTTTTTTCTTCTTGACCGGTTTCAAGACCTTATCAAATTATCCATTAGAATCATTTTCTGTTTTTTTTTTCTGGGTTCATCGGTCAGGTGACTTAGTCAAAGATTAATCTGACATACCTTAATGATACATTTCTCGTCGTTTACAATATTAACACCTTCGAAGACCTCCGAGTATTTACCCCGGCCGACTTTTCTAACGATCTCATAATTATCTTGGTGACCCCAGGAAACGGACAATCCATCTGTTCAAAGTATAATCGAAGCAAGTCAGACAAGCGAGATCTCTAAGAACATTTGATCGATCGGGGGTAGCTGGCATACCATAATCCCACCAAGTTTGCCCGAAGTCCCCGTTGACGTGAGCATAGACACGAGCTATTGATCTTGGGGCCGTCATGAGTTGAGATTATTTCTTGGCTGCTTGTTTCCGAGTTTTCTGAGTCTGTTTTTTTTTTGCGTGGTTCTGCTGATGTCCTCTGGTTTCCCTATGGTTTTCCCCCTGCCTCCAATCCTGCCTGACCCTGGTCGCGAGGTAAAAACCTTGGTTTTCGCCAGTTTAAAACTCCGCGATCGGAACCATAGTGGGCGCGGGCTGCCTTCAATGCTTAAAATCAGGTAGAAAGTACACCACGGACGCAAAAAAATATTTTGAAAACGGGTTAAAATGGTTTTCAAAATATTTTTCCATTCACTCACTGGCGACGTCGCCAGGAACGAGTCGGACAAACCTTTTTCAAATATTTTTTAAATATCTTTCAAACCACTTGAGGTGGTTTCAGGAATATTATCCGAGCCACCTCATAATATTACACCCAACAAATTGGTTGGCAGATCCCTGGTCTACCAAATTGGTTCAGAAATTGGTTCAGAAAACCAAATGATTTGGTTGTAGAAACCAATTCTGCTTGCTAAAAGGTTCCTAAAACCAAATCAGTTGGGAAAAAATATTCCTGCAGCCAAAATTTGGTTACAAGAATGGTTCGGGAAACCATTTCTGTTTTCAGATTGGTTCACATACCATTTAACTAACAGACACATTGGAACAATCAAATTTGGGATTAATCAATAATCATTCATTTCTGTACTATCATAATCATTTGTTTCCATACTATCAGAGCCTCAAAGGCTTGGGTGGATAGCTCAGTGGAGAGGGATAGTAAGGATATAAAAGGTAAACAGAAATGAATAAATAACTAACAAACTCGGGCTATCATTGATTTATTCAGACAATAGAACATAACAAAGAATAGTAGTGAAGAAAATTGGGTGAGAAAATACTATATAATCATCTCACAAGAAAAAGAGGAAGATAGACCGGGTAGAGGCAATAGTATATTAATATCTCAAGAGAAACATAGGAAGAGAGACCTATAGGTTTAGTTGAGCGCATTGTTAATTTCTTCATCTTGATTACCACCCAACAATATTTCCTCCATTTTTGCAATGATCTCATCCTCAGTGGGCAAAGCTGCTTGTTCAGCTGATACCATTGATGCGGGGGTTTTGCCATCCCATAGTTGGGAGTCCTTCTTCCACACTAGTAACGCAAAGGCGAATTTGTGAAGCTGTGACTGTCCACTATGTGCAGCAAGATCCTCCTCAATCTGAGTCCAGAAGTTTGGGACTTTAGTTGATGTGCCCTTGGCTGCTTTGTACTCAAGGGTGTTGAGATGGATGAGGAGCCTGAGGTAGGCCAATCAGGCCTTGGCTGATGTTTTGATGCTTGGGTCTTTATTGATGTTCTTACCGTTTGCATCCTTGTGTCAAGGGGTCATCTGGCCATAGACTGCCAATACTAGATCAGCCAGTTTTGGTACCCCCTTGGGGTCATCCAATCCAGACTGGATTATTGTTGCCAGCATGTTCTTGTTGCCCTTGAGCCTCTTGCTGATGATTTTATTGACCTTCTCCACCTTGGATGCGTTGTCTCGCCATTGCTCCGACTTGAGGTGTGCAACTAGCCACTGCGGTTCTTGCTTATCAAGTATGTCCTAATGAGGCATGCAAACAAGTCAGTGATACACATGAGGCCTTGGTTGATGCTTTCTTACCTTGAACAAGGAAAATGGGGTGTTCAGATGTCAATTACGGAGGGAGGTCACCCGGCCAAAGCTGTTTAGATTGGGTCAGAGCAATACTGCTTTGAGTGTTGATCCAATAAAGGCCACAAGATTCAAGCTGCCAGTGTTTTCAACTGGCCTTGACTGGGGTCAGCTATTGAGGGCCTCAGCTAACTCCTGCAGGCCTACCAGCATCACCATGACCGATGATGATGTGGTCCACCTTTCACTCTCAATCAACTACATATTACGTTTTGTTAGTGTATATTATCACAGATTTAGAAAGAAAGAAGGAGAAGCATAAGGATAAGGGAAACATGCCTTTATGATTGGTAGAGAGTTTTGAATTAGTGCCTCTTTGTTGTTGGCATGTGCAAAGAGCTGCTTGAGATTCTTACGGATTGCTGTGAGAGTTTCAGGTCAAACTGAGGTTGCTGATATATCAGATGCCAACAAGGATTGGCTGTTCCTAATTCTTTTTGAACAGCCACTGCTGGAGTTTGAGTGGATATCATGGGGGGGTGCATCACCAGGAGCTCAATTGGCCCTTTCATACCTATATGGAGCAGGTGAGTGGTTTGGTGTTGCTGGTCCACTGCGAATGGGCCCAGTCCCATGGGCTGAGGGGGATGGAGAGATTCCCTGGCCTGCCGCTGTGCCACTGAATGAAGGGGTAAAGCCAATGAGCGGGATTGGTTAGTTTGATGATTGATTGGCCCCTGATTCAACAGTTAGGCTTCTTCTGCTGCTGGGACTATGTTGATAGCCCGCATGGCCACCACTTCCGCGAGGAGTGATTGCATAACCTTCGCCACCAGCAGGTGAAATTATCTGTTCTTCTCCACCACCTAAGGGGCCTGGAATGGATTCTCCACCGCCAAATGGCCTTGGGTGGCCCTCGCCGGTGCCTGGTGGCCTTGGGTTGCCTTCGCCGCTTGCTGGAGGCCTTGGGTGGCCTTCGCCACTGCAGGTTGGGATTGGAAGTTCTTTGGCGCCACTGGTTGGTATTGGATTCCTGTCCCTGCCACCAATGGCAGTTGCATTTGGTTCTATGCCACCAGCAGGCCTCAGGTGGCGTTCATCGGTGGGATACGAGGGCCGTCCTTGAGTCCATTCATAGGTCTGGGACTCACATGGATTCAAACTGGCCTCATATGTCCTTGGATTGGGGCCCAACGGGTGTGGGTTCAGGTGAGGTTGATACTCATCTGGCATGTGCAACCAGGCATCAGCGGGAGGTGCCACTTTGTTTGGTAGTTTTTGGAAGTATGGAGTATTATATCAGTATGAATTGTTTCTGACTTGTTTGATAGACTGACAGTGCAGTGACATACTTTGGGCTGTGATAATGACTGTATTTGTTCATGATTGATTGGGAGGCGGGAGGAATGGATCAATTTTTCAGAGGGGGAAAGATTTTTTATGTATTAGTTACAAGACATGGAAAAATTAGGAAGGTAAGAAGATTGGTATCTTACTGTGTTTTATTGTGCTTGAGCCATCTGGACTTGCTTTAAGTTGGGTTATGAGCGCTGTTGAGTTTCTGCAATGTGGGTGGACGTGGACTTGGATCAGGCAGCTGACAAACTGGAACCCGCTGAAACCCGCTTTGGATTCAGAAGTGTGGTTTTCAGCTGCGGCAAGGGGCCTCCCACAAACATGTCAGGTGTTGAGCCGTTTCTGAAACCCCCTTTGGTTTCAGCTGTTGAGAGAAGCCTCACCCAAACATTGAGCTCACAGCTTATCATAAATATGGCCCTCTCTGTTGGATAGTATACATCACAACAACAAATTATCTAAAAATCACTCACAAATTTTATTTCATTTAAATTTCCCTCTTAATTTAACTATGCCCCTTTATATTGGAAATTACACTGAATGTTAAATTACCACAATAGTCCATTGGTTACTTTTTATTATTTCCCCAAATAAATTCCTTGAATATAAACCAGCTCATTTGACATAGCCAATGTCTTTCCCAGGTGAGTTCTGTTTAAATTTGTATGGGCCAGGATTGGTTTCTCCTTGCTGACATATATGTAACAGGTTTGGAACTAATTCCCCAAGGCAATGGGCCTCAGAAATACAGATCCATCATCTGCAGTGGAAACAGGATTTGCCTACCCACAAGCATTGCATGCTCACCTGAAAACAGCTGGTCACAAGTACAAACTGGCTCAGTTGAATTCATTGGCTGAAATGTATTCAAATGAACCACAACAGCAGCCTCAAAATTATGGGCGTTGATAAACGCACGCCAAGCACGCACTCCAACGCCAACCCGCACGCCAATTATTTTTGGCGTGCGGGGCCTACACGCCAAAGAAAATTGGCGTGTAGGGTCTACACGCCAATTTTATTTGGCGTGTGAGACCCGCACACCAAAAATGGCGTGTGGGAGCGCACGCCAAACAATTGGCGTGCGGGTCCCACACGCCAATTGTTTGGCGTGTGGGGGGATCCCGCTCACGTAATCGAATGGGAGGGCCCATTCGATCACGTGAGCGGGCCGGCTGACGAGGTTATACAACCTCGTCAGCCGGGAGGACTTCCTCCCGGCCAACGAGGTTGTATAGCCTCTTCGGCCGGGAGGACTTCTCCCCGGCTGACGAGGTTATACAACCTCGTCAGCCAGGAGGAAGTCCTCCTGGCTGACGAGGTTGAATAGCCTCGCCGGCCGGGAGGACTTCCTCCTGGCCGACGAGGCTATACAACCTCGTCGGCCAGGAGGACTTCCTCCTGGCTGACGAGGTTGTATAACCTTGTCAGCCGGGAGGAAGTCCTCCTGGCCGACAAGGTTGTATAGCCTCGTCGGCCGGGAGGAAGTCCTCCCGGCTGACGAGGTTGTATAACCTCGTCAGCCGGCCCGCTCACGTAATTGATAGGGTCTACACGCCAAAATAAATTGGCGTGTGAGACCCGCACACCAAAAATGGTGTGTGGGCCCGGCACGCCAATTCTTTGGCGTGCGCTCCCACACGCCAAACAATTGGCGTGTGGGGGGATCCTGCTCACGTAATCGAATGGGAGGGCCCATTCGATTACGTGAGCGGGCTGGCTGACGAGGTTATCCAACCTTGTCAGCCGGGAGGACTTCCTCCCGGCAGACGAGGCTATACAACCTCGTCAGCCAGGAGGAAGTCCTCCTGGCCGACGCGGCTGTATAGCCTCGTTGGCCGGGAGGACTTCTTCCCGGCTGACGAGGTTATACAACCTCCTCAGCCAGGAGGAAATCATCCTGGCCGACGAGGTTGTATAGCCTCGTCGGCCGGGAGGACTTCCTCCTGGCCGACGAGGGTATACAACCTCGCCGGCCAGGAGGAAGTCCTCCTGGCTGACGAGGTTGTATAGCCTCGTCAGCCGGGAGGACTTCCTCCCGGCTGACAAGGTTATACAACCTTGTCAGCCAGGAGGAAGTCCTCCTGGCCGACGAGGTTGTATAGCCTCGTCGGCCGGGAGGACTTCCTCCCGGCTGACGAGGTTATACAACCTCGTCAGCCAGGAGGAAGTCCTCCTGGCCGACGAGGTTGTATAGCCTTGCCGGCCGGGAGGACTTCCTCCTGGCCGACGAGGCTATACCACCTCGTCGGCCAGGAGGACTTCCTCCTGGCTGACAAGCTTGTATAACCTCGTCAGCTGGGAGGAAGTCCTCCCGGCCGACGAGGCTATACAGCCGCGTCGGCCAGGAGGACTTCCTCCTGGCCGACGAGGTTGTATAGCCTTTTTGGCCGAGAGGCAGTCCTCCCGGCTGACGAGGTTGTATAAGCTTGTCAGCCGGCCCGCTCACGTAATCAAATGGGCCCTCCCATTCGATTACGTGAGCAAGGGGGGACCCGCACGCCTGGCGTGCGCTCCCACACGCCAAACAATTGGCGTGTGGGACCCGCACGCCAAAAAATTGGCGTGTGGGGCCTACACGCCAAAAAAAAAGGGCGTGTGAGACCCGCACGCCATTTTTGGCGTGTGGGTCTCACACGCCCTTTTCTTTTGGCGTGTAGACCCTACACGCCAAAAAAAAATGGCGCGTAGGCCCCGCACGCCAAAAAAAATTGGCGTGCGGGTTGGCGTTGGCGTGCGTTTATCAACGCCCCAAAATTATGGTTCAGGAATTCATGATACCTCTCATAATATGACCCAGCCCCCATTGCCTCAGAACCCAGCCCCATCAGGTCTGAAATGAATCTTTCTGAACCCTTGATATTTCCTGATGAAGTGGATAGTACTAATTCAGATAGTAAAGATGCAGATTTACTTGACCCTGCAGAATGGGGGTATGAAGTTAATGATGCAGTACAAAATGGATCATCTCAAACAAGCTCATCATTTGGGGATTGGGATAGTGATGATGGCTATGCAGGTGAACATGTGACCCCAGAGACATATGCATCATGTTCCAATCCTCCAATAAAACCAGGAGGACCTCAGAGGTTACATAGAGTACCAGTTGATAGCCCCTGGTACCTTTTCCCTTCAAAAGAGGTAGCTGAACATATTATCATTATTATTAACCAATATTTTTGCTGTGGGAGGCGCTGGTCCTAACATGGTTTGATTTTTAGCATCTCATCGCATCACTGATTCTGGGGCAGTTGCACAGTGTAATGTCACACACTGTCAGACATTGAGACAATTAGCCCACATGTCTCCAAAATAATACAAGTCACATAACCCAATGGTTAAGGACTTGTGTTTATAAAAAAAGGGAATTGAACTAAGTAAATTATCTTAAATTTATAAGTTCAATTCCCATAAGACTCATAAATTTTGTACTTATTTTATATAATATTTATAATTTTAATAAACAAACTAATATTAAGAAATTCCAATTTAAGGAGAGATTAATAACTCTCCAGGAATTTACCCTTAACATTACAATTTGATTATGTCTCCTACAAGGAGACTATTATCTTGAACTACCCCATGTGATACAAACTCTTGAGTTATTACATTGGGGAGCATATTTTGTAATATTTAAATGGGCAGAGATTTCCTTCTAAAAGGGAATTTCTCCCCAGATTATTACCATACAAACCTGCTTACCTTACTACAAACTAGTGAGTGGGGTTTATATTATAATCAACCAAGCTTTCCATCTTCTCTTCAAACCCTTTTCCCCTCCTAGTCACTAGAATAATTATTCAAGTGACTAGAAGTCCTCTCCTACTCGAAGGGAGCTGTTGAGGCAATTTGCGCAGAGCTACACTTACAGCGGCGTTCCTTTGTTACACAAAGGTGCCAGCCTTTCCACTGTAACAAGTGTTGAATAGCTATTTTCCACTGGCCTCACCGGCTATAGTGAGACCATCTATATATTGATAATATACTGTTATAGTATTATTAAATATATTTACATTCAACCCCGCGTCACAAAGGAGACGGGGGCTGACACACACAATGTATAACCGCCTGCGTAGCATTTTGAAAATGTGTGGGATCGATCTTCCACACTGGGACACAATTAAAAGAATGCAGGCTAGGCTCAGATCTGTGTTGAATCTTGAACCATATGATAGACAGACAGTACTATCTAACAGGAAATTTTCTCTGAGCCTGAAGAGCATAATTGGTAATGTGAGTTAACATCTTTCTAATGTATTAAATTCAAATATTGATGACTGAACCACCAAAATGGATTGATCTTTAGGAATTGGCAGGCGTTGATAAACCCACACCAAGCGTGCACGCCAACGCCAACCCGCACACCAATTTTTTTTGGCATGCGGGGCCTACACGCCAATTTGTTTTGGCGTGCGGGCCCTAAACGCCAAAAAAAATTGGCGTGTGGGAGCGCACACCAAACAAATGGCGTGTGGGTCCCACACGCCAATTTGTTTTGGCGTGTCGGCCCCGCACGCCAAATCAAATTGGCGTGTAGGCCCCGCACACCAATTGTTTGGCGTGCGCTCCCACACGCCAATTGTTTGGCGTGTGGGAGCGCACGCCAATTGTTTGGCGTGCGGGTCCCACATGCCAATTGTTTGGCGTGCAGGTCCCACACGCCATTTGTTTGGCGTGTAGGGGGATATCACATGCAATATCCCCATACACATAATACATACATGTATTATGTGTATGGGGATATACACGTCCCTCGCTCACATAATCGAATTGGAGGGCCAATTCAATTACGTGAGGGAGCCCGAGTCCGATTCCTTTCAGGAATCAGACCGTCGGTCTGGTTGTTTTCAACCAGAACCACGTCAAATTCCAACCCGCAATCACCAGCACGCACCAATTCAAAAAAAACAAGCATGGAACTGTTGCCCCCCCCCCAAAAAAAAAAAAAAAAAAAACCAAAAAAAAAGAAAAAAAAAAAAGAAAAAGAAAACAAAAAGAAAAAAAACCAAAAAAAAACCAAAAAAAATAACCAAAAAAAATAACCAAAAAAAAACAAAAAAAAAAACAAAAAATTAAAAATTAAAAATTAAAAATTAAAATTAAAAATTAAAAATGAGTAAAAATGAGTAAAAACCCCCCAAAAAAACCCAAAAAAAAGGGAATTTTTGGGGTTTAATTTTGTGGGAGAAAAAAAGCCCACAGGCCCATGGCCCTCCCCAAGACCCAACTGGCCCAATAGACAGGGCCCAATGGCCATGAGAAGGGGACCGCCTCTCCCCATCACCTCCAGTGGGCCCACAGGCCCACTTTGATGCTCCAAAGGAGCAATAAAACATTCAAAGGGGCTATTCAAACCCCCCAGGGAGCTCAAAGGGCCCCATATAAGCCCCAGACACGCACCATCCCCCCCAAAAGTGGCCCATCTCAAACACATCTCTTCCAATTTTTATATAATTTTTTTACCGTAGATATAGTAACACGTGCTGTGAGCCTGGGTCTCTTGAGTGACAACAGGACACAAGGGAAAGGGGGAATAAGTAATAGAATTACTTAGTAGAAAAAAGTAGAAATAGTATAATGACAATAAAAAAGATCTTAAATGATCTGGGAGCTGCCAAATGAGTGGTCAGCCTCTTCTTCCACAACTGAAACTGGGTGAAGGGACCTGGTCAAAGGAAACTGGAGCCAGCCAATCTTTTTTTGGTCAAAGAAAACTGACTCAAGGATTCTTAGATGGAAACCTGGTTGATTTTCCCTGATAAAATCAACAAAAATACAAGGGGAAAGGATCTTGGAATGATCAAGCAACTTATTGCTGGGCTATGCCTTATCTAGCAGGATTCAATATTATTGGTTCTAAGCCACTGCTGGGGAATTGAAGGTGTAGTAGAAAGAAGGGAAAAGGGGAGGATAGAACAGAACAGACAGACTAGAGATAAAGGACTTGGGAGGAGTTGATGAAGTTGCAGAAGAAGGGACTCACTGGTTGATTAAATGACAGCTGGACTGGGAAGTAATCAGAGAAGTGAGGAGCCTTACTTGGTATTCCAAAATCTTGTTGAGGAAGCTGCTGGGTTCAACTGGTTGAAGTCCTTTTACTGAAGTGTGTGGTTGTTGTGTAGTATTCTGGAGTCTGTGTATCTTCTGGGGTGTAGAGGATACTCAGAATCGAAAATTTTCATAGTTTGCTGATGTAATCAGTGCTTGCTTGTGGTCAGCTTGCATCTGAAACACTGCACAGCAGTTTTTATCATAAAATCACTAATAATTCACTAACTATGTGAAGGAGTAAGATATGGAGAAGATGCTCAGTTGTGACTAGGGTTTCAATATGATTAGGAAACAGATTATGAAGTCAAAACAGCATTAAAACCTGATTATGAAAAGATATGAGACATTTGTGACTTAAAGAGGAAGATAAGACAGACTTTAGGTCAGCCGTGCTGGCTCTAAGGCTGACACGTGCTGACATACTCTCCCATTCAAATGCAAACAGATTCCGCACAATTCACCAATTTGACTTCAAAAATCAACAATGTCTTCACATCAGACCAGTGAACTAGGACGTGAGATTCATTCCTTTATTTTGTGTATAATATAAGTAGCTGGCTCACTGCCACCCTCCCTCCCACCATTACCAGGTTTCAATCTCTGGGAAAAATGCACAGAGCTGGCGCGGCACCCTGCATTGAAACCAGATGAACACAAAAGCCTGGAGAATTGGGCCCCTAAAATAAAGGCTGAATACAAGCAGTCAGACGATGAGAATGAACAGGTCTCCAGAACCCTGGCACCGGCTAGAAACACCTTAGGCGCCACTAGGCCTGCTCCACCACAGTCCCACCCACACCCTGAATTTGCAACCGGCTCAATGGCATACTTATATGCACACACTCCTGATCCACCTCCAGCAACCAACCCAATCCCCACCCTCAATCAACTTGCAAACCAAATCAACAAGGATGTTCAATATGGCCAGCCCAACACAACAAACCCAGCTGATGGATCCCCATGTCGAAGCGGAGAGATGCAGACAGATGCCGAAGGCCACAAGACAACCCTCAACACCTTTGGCCAGTCTTTCCTTCAATGCGTACAAACGGCCCAAGGACTCATTGGCCAGAGGTCCTCCAAAGCCCCCAATGCGGACGGGAGACAAGAAATTAACAATCCAGCCATCCGGGACAGCTCTGAAGACCCTGACGCAGAGGGTGAAACAGATGACTCTGAAGATGGTGCAGATGACCAGCAAGTCCTCCATGAATTCCGTTATGGACGTCCCAAACCTACCTTCCACCAGGAGCCAGTCCATGAACCAGTGCCACAACAAACCCGATATCGCTATGACATGGTACAAATTGAAGATCCTACGGTTGAAGACCCGACGAGCAAAAAGGCGCGCCTGGAAAACTCTGCTTCTTCTTCTAAAAATACAGGCCCCATGTATAATCTCTTCACCCCTCATCCCACCTCTCACAAATTCATCACTGCGCAATCACTGCTAGGCCTCAGAATTCCACATAACCCCCCTGTTGCTGGGCCATCAACAGTCCAGCCACCTACCCAAAGACCACCTGGCGAATCAATTCCTCCTCCCCCTGTCCTGACGCCTGCTTGTAAGTCACTCCCCATTGCTTATGCACACCCATCTTGTAATTAACATCCCTCCTTTGGGCACAGCTATGGGTCTATTTATCCCTGGCCCAATGCTTCCAAAAGCATTGGCAGATGATTTGAATGAAAATTCGGCGGGTGGAATTGCGTGGTCACACCGTTCAGCCGAGAAAATGATTGAAAACATAGCATTCATCCTCACACACCTTCGCTCAATGGTCACACCACATCCAACGATGCCACAGGAGTTCAGCCGAGTTGTTTGGAGGGAAGTGGATACACTTCTGAAGGCATGCAAATCTGGTGATTAATCACTTTTTTTCTCACTTGTTCATACATCACAAAGGCTGATATTTGTGTGGTATTCAGAGAGAATTCTTAACCCCACTCAACCTGGTGCTCTCTCTCTGATAACTCCTGAAGTTGTCAACATGGCGCAGCTCAAGGCTTTCCAGGAGAACCGGAAGGCACCGCCGTCAAAACGTGTCCAGACCCACACACTTGCGGCAAATCTGGCCGGTCACTTTTCTCCAAGTGACCATGCTTATACCCCGCTTAAAAGTACTTTGCAAGACTGCTGGGCCCTTCGACACATGGAGCAACAGGGCAGTGAATGGCAGCCTCTCCCCCTGGACAAATCTTTGGTGCATACTGCCCATCTTGCATTCCAACGGACTTATGAAAACCTTGGAAGTCATGCAAAGGATGCATCAATCTCCCAACCACACACCTCCAGTCTCAAGGTCCTTGGTCTATACTTCACGGGGGCTATGTCAGCCTTGTGTTACATCTGCGGTCTCCAGGAACCAACAAGACCAAAGTATAAAAAGCTTGATGAGTGGTCAACATCAAATACGCCTGAGCAAATGCGGATGCTTGCTGGTCTCCTGGTTTTTGGTCCACAACCGCCTTTGTCACTGACAAATCCAAGTGCAAACGTCCGACTACTTCAAATGCTTTGGCCTTATTGGAATTTGGCGCCAATGTTCTGAAAAATAAGGTCAATAGTGGTAATACTTCTGTGATGCCTCAAGGGACTTTGGATAACCTCCGATTATACTTTCTCAACTTTTTGTGCTCCATGGGATTTAACCGGATTAGTCATGATGATTTGCTAATGGTTGATTGGAAAAAAACCCATGAAGAGTTTCACAAATGTTTTTCTATTCAAAACCTCCAAATTTTGTTTTCTCAAGATATAGAAATAGCTGTAGCTGTCAGCTATGTGTATGAAACACTGGCTTAATGTCTATAAAAAAGCCAGGTACTATCACTGTGCTGAAAGGTTATCAGAATAATCACCAGTCTTATTCTCTCTATAGTGTCCAATCTATGCACAGAGGATAGCCTAAAACTCCTTATAATTGTCTATTTGATATACAAATGAGTCAATCAGGAGAAGACTAACAGCTAACCATATAGGTTTGGCTATCTTTCTGTCATTTTGAGAGTGTAACAATATAAATTGTTACTAAGCAGCTGGCAAGCACTTGAGCTGATTGGCTACTGTCAGAGGTGGTAGTCTTGCAGCAACTGCTTTATAAGGAATAGTCCAAGGTCTAAGATGGGGATGTTCTAAGATAGCTTGATAACTAGTCCAGTAAATAAGGTGGGTTGGATAATAAAGGAATAAAACTACTCTAAAAGTAGGAGGAGAATATTCAGTGTACTTACTAATGTGGTACTGGGGGAATATGCTGAGGATCCAATCCTAGGCCAGAAATGGCCTCCTTTTATATTCTAGAGCTTCCTTGAGGAAGGTTCTAGAATGTTATTCTAAATTCTGCTCTAATGTATTACAATTCAAATGTACCATGATGTAATGGGAATTGTATTGAATTGAGCACAGTATTTTCTATGTCCCCATGACCTCATGAAATGTGTGTATAACCAATCACATCATGGGCCAATTCATTTAATAGAACAATACTGGGAAATTACCACGCACTTAGGTAATTTCTTTCTTATATGCATATTTTTATTATTCTTATATTTATGCAAATAAGTTTATTGTCTCTCAGCTTTTATGACAATAATTTCTTAATCAATAATTTATAATTTTATTCCCTTTTTCTTAAAGTATCTTTATCATATGATAAAGTACTAGAAGGAGTAGGAATTTAGTGGTGGGTTGATTGAGCTACCCCACTTAATTTTAGATTCTGAGTTGATTGATATAATAATATTTTATGATATGTTATTATTTACATTAGTAATACATTATTTTTATTGTATTTTGTAGTTTAGTCAGGGCTTAGGATACTCTGGAGTATCTCTAGGGCTGACAGTAGCCAAGTACCACTTCTGATATATGTACCGGGGGTTGTTTTTTCTTTGGTTTCCCTTTTATTTCTCATTCACATGCCCTTGAGTTGTAATTTCCACCACTGTCTTGCTCATCCACTTGAATGAAACATCAGAATTAAGTGTTTTTTGAAATATAACCCAAACAGAGTATTATTAATAGGCATCCAAGGAGTACTCATGTGGGTTTGTGGTTTCTACCTTATTGAAGGTAGGTTGTGGCCAATTCTTGATGATATATCAGCATTAAACTATAGATTATCCAGAATTGGGCTATTGAGATTCCTTAGTGGTATCATAATTATTATAGGGCATTAATAAAAAAAACCCGGTTTTTCCGCGTTTACACCCGGTTTTACGCAGCGGCAACGTCTCACATGACAGGAGATTTTGCAGCTGAGGGACTTGAAGGCATTTGGTAGACCGGTTAATCCCTTCTGTAACTCGTGTGCCAGGTTTGTGTGGGCTGTGTCAAGATGTCGGTCCACTGCTGCAGCAATTGTAATGAACAGTGTTGCAAAGTTGCACCTAGCGGACGTGACATAGGTTTTCAGCCAGCTGTGGGCCGATTCACATTGTGACAAAGTCAGATTTCCTAGATGGGGTGTCATTCCCGCCCACGCATTCATGAACTTCTGTCGCTCGCTCCAGACGTTCTTGTATAGGTATTCGTAGACGTTAGTTCAAGTGACTGGGTACCGTGTCAGTTGAGCCCACTTTGAGTTGCAGGTGTCCTCATTGGGGGCATGTGCGACCTCATGCCAGAGCCTCATGAATTTGGCCCATTCTTTGCCATTGCCAGCAAACGCTTGCTTGCAGTTTGTAACAATGTTCCAATCAATGTGCCACATGCACAAGTTCGCGGTTACATTTGGGAAGTGCTTTGAGATAGCATTACGCAGTTCCAATTCCCGGTCTGTCACAAAGACCTTTGGCGCGTGGTCAGTGTCCCATATAGATCTATGGGTATCACACAGGCACCGGAGTAGAGTCAGTTTCTGATGAGAATAGGTGATTAGTCAAATATACCACCCACTTCAACTTATCAAGAGCCCATGAGTAGGCCTCATTCTTCCCGTTTTGCATCAAACAGAAACCAGCCAAAAAACTGTGATTGGTTGCCGTTTGGCCAACCACATGCAGCAGGGGGTAGTTGTTCAGGTTCGTCTTGTAAGTGCAGTCAAGGTTGACCACATGGTGGAACCTGCGAGCAAGAAGCAACAATCCTGGGTGCGCAAACCACAAGTAAAGGAGCTTGCCGTCTGTGTCGTAAACGTCCTCGTGTGTCCAATTGGATTCGTTGAGGCAACGTAGGAGGTACTTGATTGGGGTTGTGCCGGCCCTCTTCTCTGCCCTCAGTGCCTCCTTTGTGTTGTATATCGTTCTGTTGGTTACAAACCTTCCCTCACTGCTAGTAAGGAGTCTAGCAATTGGCTGGGGTTGCATTCCAAGAGACGATAAGCGAGCAACCTTGGTTTGGCCTTTGACAGAGAGCTTCTTGTGGATAACCACATGTTCCAGATTGATTGGACCATGATTTTGCTCAGTTGTCTTTTGGCAGCGGAGTTCCCATGGTGCATCCTTGAGTTTTACTGAAGTCGGTTTGTGGCCGGATATTTTGAAGCAGCACCCCAGTCGCTTATTCCTAGATTTTCAAAACCGGATAGCATCAACTGAGGTTTGGTCTTCCCCGGCAACTGTGCATGCAAAGTAGATGTTCTTGTCCCTCTTGGAAGCACAAACTTTCAGAGTGTAACCATGCTTGTGGGCCCATGTGGTGACAAAGTGTTTGAGATCAGTGACACATGTGAAAAGGAATTTGGGTGGTGCATGCATTGCATCTGGAAACACAAGCAGTTCAGCCAGTCTGCCTAAAGTGGGAGAATTAAGAAACTAGAAGAACTTACTGCCAAGTGAATAATCATATGATTGTACATCTTGAGATTTCACCAACACTTTATGTGGTTGATTGGCGGCGGGTAACATTGCGGTGGCCAGCGGTGAATGTCCTAAAGGATTGAGCGGGTATTTCACGGGAAGATTGTGTAGGTAAACATTAGGTCTTGGTAAGATGAAAACAAAGTGGAGAAATATTTGAAAACTCACCTTCAGCCACAGGTTGAGGGACTTGAGGGCTGAAAGTTGCTTGGGGAAACAGTTGAGGGCTGCGTGGTGCAGGTTGATACCCGCCGGGAGATGTAGCCGTGATGCTTGGGTATTTTACTGGGAGATTGTGCAGGTAAACATTAGTTCTTGGTAAGATGAAAACAAAGTGGAGAAGTATTTGAAGACTCACCTTCAGCCACAGTTTGAGGGACTTGAGGGCTGAAAGTTGCTTGGGGAAACAGTTGAGGGCTGGGTGGTGCAGGTTGATACCCACCGGGAGATGTAGCCGTGACCCTTGGGTATGTTACTGGGAGATTGATCAGTAGGTAAACATTAGTTCTTGGTAAGATGAAAACAAAGTGGAGAAATATTTGAAGACTCACCTTCAGCCACAGTTTGAGGGACTTGAGGGCTGAAAGTTTCTGGGGGAAACTGTTGAGGACTTGGTTGTGCAGGTGGCCAAATTTGAGGGCTAAATGGCGCAGAAGAGGTTATTTCCCCCAGGAATGGCTGCATATCTTGCATGACAGGTATGGAAGGGACTTGATTTGTCTGCAGCGGAGCAGGCACTGATGGTTGGCCAATGGGGAAATTGTGAGAGGTTGGCAGGCCTTGGAAGTGAGTGGGTCCAAGAGTGAATGGGTTGGCCGGGTGGGACAATGGTTGGGGTCCCGGCTGCCAGTAGTTTGAGATTTGTGGTCCTTGATGGGGTTGCGGAAACGGATGGGATGGTGGGGCTTCAGTTATATGGGGTGGTGTGTAGAGGGCTGGCTGAGCCAGATAGGATGGTTGGGCTGGATCAAGCGGATAGGTAGAGGCTGGAGGTTGATGGTGATAGTGGGTGAATTGAGGCAATTGTACCTCATATGGGCGGAACACAGGCTGGGTTACTGGGTGAGCTGGGGGGACAGGGTTTGGCTGGATTGCCACTCTGTAGTTGGTGTCTGTGAAGCTGTGGCTGGCTGGGGGGACAGTAAGGGGCTGGGGGGCTGGGCGTTGATAAACGCACGCCAACGGCGCACGCCAACGCCAACCCGCACGCCAATTTTTTTTGGCGTGCGGGGCCCACACGCCATTTTTTTTTGGCGTGTAGGGTCTACACGCCAAAAAAAAAGGGCGTGTGAGACCCACACGCCAAAAATGGCGTGTGGTTCCCACACGCCATTTCTTTTTGGCGTGTGGGCCCCGCACGCCAAATAAAATTGGCGTGTGGGCCCCCTTGCTCACATAATCGAATGGGAGGGACCATTCGATTAAGTGAGCGGGGCCCCTCCCGGCACAAGGCTGTATAGCCTCGTCAGCCGGGAGGACTTCCTCCCGGCTGACGAGGTTATACAACCTCGTCAGCCAGGAGGAAGTCCTCCTGGCCGACAAGGTTGTATAACCTCGTCGGCCGGGAGGACTTCCTCCTGGCCAATGAGGTTATACGACCTCGTCAGCCAGGAGGAAGTCCTCCTGGCCGACGAGGTTGTATAACCTCGTCAGCCGGGAGGACTTCCTCCTGGCCAACGAGGTTATACAACCTCGTCGGCCAGGAGGAAGTCCTCCTGGCCGACAAGGTTATACAACCTCGTCGGCCGGGAGGACATCCTCCTGGCTGACGAGGTTGTATAACCTTGTCAGCCAGGAGGAAGTCCTCCCGGCTGACGAGGTTATACAACCTCGTCAGCCAGGAGGACTTCCTCCTGGCCAACGAGGTTGTATAACCTCATCGGCCAGGAGGAAGTCCTCCTGGCCGATGAGGTTGTATAACCTCGTCAGCCGGGAGGAAGTCCTCCTGGCCGATGAGGTTGTACAACCTCGTCGGCCAAGAGGACGTCCTCCTGGCCGATGAGGTTATACAACCTCGTCGGCCGGGAGGACTTCCTCCCGGCTGACGAGGTTATACAACCTCGTCAGCCAGGAGGAAGTCCTCCCGGCCGACGAGGTTGTATAACCTCGTCAGCCAGGAGGACTTCCTCCTGGCCGACAAGGTTGTATAACCTCATTGGCCAGGAGGAAGTCCTCCCGCCCGACGAGGTTATACAACCTCGTCGGCCAGGAGGACTTCCTCCTGGCTGACAAGGTTGTATAACCTTGTCAGCCGGGAGGAAGTCCTCCCGGCTGACGAGGTTATGCAACCTCGTCAGCCAGGAGGACTTCCTCCTGGCCGACGAGGTTGTATAGCCTCGTCGGCCGGGAGGACTTCCTCCTGGCTGACGAGGTTATACAACCTCGTCAGCCAGGAGGAAGTCCTCCCGGCCGACGAGGTTGTGTCAGCCTGCTACTAATTCAGAGAAAACCTGACCATAGCAAATTATACCAATATACAACTTATATTCTTAGTCTCAAAAGAATGCACACCTTATGTCTTTTGTTTTGAAAGAAATGATTAAAACAGAACATATAACACAGAATCTAGTTATAACTTCTAAAGTATAAAGAAAACCTAGAATATTACTTCATATTCTGAATCTACATGTAAATTAACCTAGGGTAGCTCAGCAAAAGTACCCCTTAATTATTACTCCTTCATATCCCTTCACAAGGCCTTCAAGTTTTTATATGACTTAAAGATCTACATAACCTTGAATATATGCTAGTAGACTATGTAATTAAGGTTGATAGAGTTAGGTTATGATGCATAAATAAGGTTTACATCATAATTTCCATAGTTACATGTACCTGGCACCTGTAATACAAGCCACAACCAACGCCGCGGCCACACTTTTCCTACTAAGGCCAAGCTAGCCCAATTGGTTGGTTGTAAAACAGACTACTGGTCCAAAAGGAAGGAAGAAACGAAAGTATGTACCTTTCTGGGAAAATTAAACCACTTTGGGCCTTTTGAAACATGTAACTAAGCCCTACCGTAACCAAACCAGTCACACAGGTAACTAGGGCTTAGTAGAAGACTAGACCAGGAAAAACAGAGCTTCTGCTTCGCCCCCAAGAAGCCCAGAATGGATATATAAACAGCCCTTCCTTCCCACGAAAGGATATCCCCATCTTCAATTACATTTACCAGCTTTTACCCACCATATCAACCAGCCTTTTTAGCCTGTTATATAGTCAGGTTTGCTTGTTTTATGCTTGAAGTTCATTGAACAACCCTTTCACCTTTCTCAGCACTCAACCACCACCTGTTACTCAACCTTGTGAGCGCTTCTGGACCATCTAAAACTCCCTGAAGAACCTCTGACAGGAAATAGAAGCAGTAAGTCTATTTCCTCCATTCCTTCAGCAGTTATTGTCTAGGTGTACTCCTTGTTCCAAGGACTAGACTTTCAGGTACCCAAAAAACCCCCTGTTAACTCAGGTCCTGAATATTTTAGAGGGCACAGTAAATACCCCTGTAACTCAGGCCCCTCTGTTAATAAAAACTTTATAGTTTTTTTATATCTTTTCACCTTTTTTACCCACCTGTCACTGCACAACCTGCAGCTGTTTTTACCTTGCACCCTGTGTAGCTAGAAGAATCCAGTTCTTGGCATCACAGAGGCTGACAATTGGGGGTCTGGCCGGGAAATTTTTATCTGTCATGGATAAAAATCCTGGTTTTTGTTATTTTTTCTACTAAGAAAACAAACCACAAAAAGTATTTTCACTCTTTAAAACAAACTCAAAAATAATCTTTATATACCACCTCCTCTAAAGATCCCTGGTGTTTTTTTCACCAACATCATCTGAATACATATTGTTTCTCTTCAAATCAGAAACACCTGTTTTTTTGAAGAATCCTTTTGCTATTACTCAGCCCAAACTACTGGAACATCAATGCAAAAAAAAACAACCCATTTTCTGCCATCTTACACAAACCTTTGTAAAATATAGTGCATGAAAATAGTGAATAAAACACTTAATGTTTACTTTTTACTACCATTTTGTCGCTACTTCTTCAGAGAACCTTGAACCAAATTGAACAGCAAGGAAACACCACCGACACCTTCTCAGATTTCCTGAGGTGGAAAATTTAGTACTTCATACAAGAAACAACTGGGTTCTGCTTTGCCTTCCAGAAAAAACGCGGACAGCTTCTTTGTCGCATTCAGATCAATGTAGGAGACAAAGGAGTACAAACCCAACACTTAGGGTTTCCTCAGCTCTCTAGAGGGAATCGGAATCACTTGGTGTAGTGTGATCAAAAAGAAGTCATTACTTATATCACTTCATTACTTTGAAAACAAAAAACCAAGATGAAGATGAGCCGAAGCCCTTGCTCACATTAAAGCTTTGTGCAGACTCGCGAAAATTATGGCTGCCTGTCGTTGAGACCTCAGCAGTCTCAAAGACCCTGAAACGCACGGTCCTAATAACATTATAGTGTTGGTTACCTTGGACACCAGAACTGTCACCCTATCACCGCTTGAATCAAAACCAATCTATGCGGTTGTCAGTCGCTTTTTTTGAAAGAGGAAATGAGGAAAGTGTTGGTTACCTTGGACACCAGCGCTGTCACCCTGTCACTGCTTGAATCGCAACCAATATAGACAGTTGTTAGCCTTTTTTGAAAGAGGAAATGAGCAACCTAACATCCATGCCATCTAAGTCCCAGGAACATGCCCTGGTTGGATTCTTTCCCCCAGCGACCTGTTCAAATCGCACTGAAAGATAAGGTCATCCAACCTAACCTGCTTACAAGCAGGCCTCCACTGGATCTCAGTATGGCAGTCAGGGCAGCGACGGCTGCTGCAACAAGGAAAACCCTGAAAAGCTAGCAAACTCGCTTGTTGATAAAATCGACAACCATGTCTACCAACCTTGTTTTACCTCTGCCATCATCCACCCGATCAGTAACTAGTGGTGAGTAAGTGGAAGGAGAGAGAAAATAAGCTTCAGCTCACCACTATCAAGAAGACGATAGCAATGTAGACAAAATAACCACAACGGCGCTGTTGAATCTTGGCACAGTAGTGCAACAAGATTAATTGGAGACAATACAAACTCCAACAAACTAAGTCAATGGGTATGAATATTAATCATGTCTATCCGAACTGTTGGGAAGTATCCCATCACTCTTCTCAAGTTTCCAGAGGTCCAATTTGAACAAAGGAATACTAAAGTTGTAAATTTGGATTCAGCTCGCAATCAAATCAAACTGGTGAATGTGACTCTGGAAAATTAGAAGATTACTACAATATTAAGCTTTTGCACAAATTCATGACCTCACGAACTGGTAAAAAAATATTAGAAACATAAGCAAGATTCTAGCATCAGTATGAATAAAGCATGAGTTTGCAGAAGTACCTTGAGAAAATTGCGTGATCTATAATGTTTCATCCAAGCTAGATAAAACCGGTGAGAAACCTTAGGGTACCGACTAAAATTGGATTGGAGTTCTATTCCTCCTTCTTGGTAGCCAAATGAGTGTTGGTCTCTTATAAGAGTAACAATAGTGACAAATAGTGGGTTATTGAGAACATAAAGGGTTCTGCTGAGCTCACAATTAGCAAAGAACCTTGAGGCAACTACTGGGGGGAAAGGTACCAAAATCACCCTGAATCACGCACAGGCTGCTGTTAAGTCTTCCTACCAACTTGTATCAAAAGCTAAATGGTAATAAAATTATTGATTGGACTTGATTAAGGATAAGATAGGGCAGTGGCAAACAGTACAGAACTGATTGCTGAAAAACCTGATTACCCTAATCCTAGGAGAAGCATCAATAATGACAACTTTGAGCCTGATAGAAAAGATTAAACTGCTTCTGAGCTTAAATGGTGCAATTTTAACCAAAACATTCTGAGTTCCATCACTCCTATCTTAAACCAAGAGAATTCGAGTGTAAGTTGCATTTCACAAAAGATGAAATTGGGATTAATTTGACAAAAGCACCATCCATGAGGATTAATTTACCTCAGAAAATGGAGTCTTCCATGAATAATTTGAGACTTTCCTAATGCCAAGATCCTTTCCAATATACCTGAGGAAGAAATGTTTTTATATCATAGGCACAAACAGCTATACCACAGTAATTTCCAAGGAACATATTTGGACATAATAGGCACTCTTGGCTGATGTGATAGTAATAAATTCAATAACCTTTTTTACCAATTGGATAGATTAAACTATTCTAGTACCCATAGACAATTTTGGAAGGTTCAATTTACCAACAAAAACTCTTGGTAGGACAAAATCTTCTGCTTTTATGAAATGTTTAATAAAGACATGGTACATAAAATGACAAATATATGAGTCCAAAACTGCAAAATGATCAAGAATTTGATGACTACTTCCAATGATTGTTTGGGTGGTTTAGGCAATGCTCTAGATAAAGAGTTTGAGAAAGATGGAATACCAGTGGAAAAAACCAGACTTTTTTTAGACAAATTAAGATCAGTGAGAGAAAATATGGTGCCAGCCAAATAGAATGCTTAGCATTGGTTTGGTCACTAGAAAAGCTTCACCACTACCTTGAGGGAACTAAAGTAGTAGTTGTCACAGACTGCACTGCAGTAAAAACCCTCATGAATATGAAGACTCCCAACAGGCATATGCTTAGATGGCAAATTGCAATCCAGAAGTAAAGAGAACATATGACAATTGTTCATGAAGCAGGTATTAAACACAGGAATGCTGATGGTCTTAGCAGATGGGCTTTACCTAACACTCCGGATAATCCTGCCTGGGATCCAGAGGATGATGATATATTCCCCATTTTAGGCATTCACATATGTGATTTAGATGCTGCTTTCTATAACTTGGTTCAAAATAGCTATAAGGAAAACATTGAAATTTTAAAACTAGTAGACATACTGAGTAATGAAAACAGCCCAGCGGAATTAATTGCCAGTCCTCCCCCTTCATTATCTAAACCTTATTCTGAAGGACAATCCACACTATCAGATGGAATCCTATACTATAGGTGTAGACATTCTAGTGTAATTATCCTTTGTGATCAAACCCACATAGATAATATACTTCATGAATGTCATAATGGCATAAGCTCAGGCCACTTCTCTGATGACAGGACCATAGAAAGAGTGAAACACACTGCCTGGTGGCTAAACTGGAGAGTTCAAGTAGCTACATACAAAAAATCCTGTGAGACTTGCCAGAAATCAAACAAGCAGACAGGGAAAAGATATGTACTGCTCCAGAAAATACCAGAACCAACCACCAAGTGGGAGATAATTAACATGGACTTTGTCATGGGATTACCTCCTGGAGGACCCTACTCTTATAACTCTGTTCTAGTTGTAGTAGACAGGTATTCAAAGAGAGCTAGGTTCATTCCTAACCATAAAGATGATACGGCAATCAAAGTAGAAATTCTGTTTTGGAATAGAATAATGGCTGATGTTGGTATTCCCAAAATTATTATCAGTGATAGAGATCCCAAGTTCACGTCAGAATTCTGGAGGAATCTTCATGACATGTTAGGTACTGAAACAGCTTTCTCCACAGCATACCACCCTCAGACAGATGGATTGGCCGAAAGGATGATACAAACCTTAGAAGATATGCTAAGAAGATTCTGTTCATTTGGCCTTGAGTTCAAAAACCATGATGGATACACTCATGAATGGGTTAGTCTGCCACCAGCACTAGAAATTGCTTACAATAGTAGTAAACATTCATCATCCAATGAAATTCCATATGTTCTAGAGAGAGGATGGGTACCTAGGATGCCTAAAGATACACTAAATGATAAACTACCACACATACATCCAACAGCTCTTGACTTCAAGAAAATGCTTGTATTACCCATAGCCACGCCAGGAATTGTGTCCAAGAAGTGGCAGATTATAACAAAACCAGATGGGATAAAAGTCACAGAGAACCTGATTTTAAGATTGGAGACAAAGTACTTTTATCTACTATAAACTTCAACAACTTACGTGGCAACAAAAAATTGAAACCATCTTTTATTGGACCTTTTACAATTAAAAACTTACATGGAAAAATCAGTAGAAGTCATCTTGAGTGAAGAGCTTTCCAGAGAACACCCTGTTTTTCCAGTAAGCTTGATCAAGCCTTATACAACTAGAGATAATTTGGAGCCTTTACCATGCCCTCCAGTATCATTAGTGGAGCCAAACAAATCTGAAAAACTCCAAGTCTCCAAAATACTGAACGATAAGAAGGTAAGAATACAAGGGAAAGATACTAGACCCTACTTGGTGAGATATAAACATCAGTCTGCTGACAAAGACAAATGGCTTCCAGAAAGTAGTATACCTGATGGAAAAATTCATCTGAGAAATTATATAGCATCAAGAAGACGTTAAGTAAAATGAAGAATTGTAAAAAAATAAAAACCCCTTAAGTTTTTTTTTGTCAGTTTCTAGTGTATAAGAATACCTTGTCATATGAGTTGAAGACTCATCTTAGGGGTAGGGAATGTCAGCCTGCTACTAATTCAGAGAAAACCTGACCATAGCAAATTATACCAATATACAACTTATATTCTTAGTCTCAAAAGAATGCACACCTTATGTCTTTTGTTTTGAAAGAAATGATTAAAACAGAACATATAACACAGAATCTAGTTATAACTTCTAAAGTATAAAGAAAACTTAGAATATTATTTCATATTCTGAATCTACATGTAAATTAACCTAGGGTAGCTCAGCAAAAGTACCCCTTAATTATTACTCCTTCATATCCCTTCACAAGGCCTTCAAGTTTTTATATGACTTAAAGATCTACATAACCTTGAATATATGCTAGTAGACTATGTAATTAAGGTTAATAGAGTTAGGTTATGATGCATAAATAAGGTTTACATCATAATTTCCATAGTTACATGTACCTGGCACCTGTAATACAAGCCACAACCAACGCCGCGGCCATACTTTTCCTACTAAGGCCAAGCTAGCCCAATTGGTTGGTTGTAAAACAGACTACTGGTCCAAAAGGAAGGAAGAAACGAAAGTATGTACCTTTCTGGGAAAATTAAACCACTTTGGGCCTTTTGAAACATGTAACTAAGCCCTACCGTAACCAAACCAGTTATACAGGTAACTAGGGCTTAGTAGAAGACTAGACCAGGAAAAACAGAGCTTCTGCTTCGCCCCCAAGAAGCCCAGAATGGATATATAAACAGCCCTTCCTTCCCACGAAAGGATATCCCCATCTTCAATTTCATTTACCAGCTTTTACCCACCATATCAACCAGCCTTTTTAGCCTGTTATATAGTCAGGTTTGCTTGTTTTATGCTTGAAGTTCATTGAACAACCCTTTCACCTTTCTCAGCACTCAACCACCACCTGTTACTCAACCTTGTGAGCGCTTCTGGACCATCTAAAACTCCCTGAAGAACCTCTGACAGGAAATAGAAGCAGTAAGTCTATTTCCTCCATTCCTTCAGCAGTTATTGTCTAGGTGTACTCCTTGTTCCAAGGACTAGACTTTCAGGTACCCAAAAAACCCCCTGTTAACTCAGGTCCTGAATATTTTAGAGGGCACAGTAAATACCCCTGTAACTCAGGCCCCTCTGTTAATAAAGACTTTATAGTTTTTTTATATCTTTTCACCTTTTTTACCCACCTGTCACTGCACAACCTGCAGCTGTTTTTTACCTTGCACCCTGTGTAGCTAGAAGAATCCAGTTCTTGGCATCACAGAGGCTGACAGGTTGTATAACCTTGTCGGCCAGGAGGACTTCCTCCTGGCCGACGAGGTTGTATAACCTTGTCGGCCGGGAGGAAGTCCTCCCGGCCGACGAGGTTATACAACCTCGTGCCGGGAGGAAGTCCTCCCGGCTGAGGAGGTTGTATAACCTCGTCAGCCGGGAGGGGCCCCGCTCACGTAATCAAATGGTACCTCCCATTCGATTATGTGAGCGAGGGACCCGCACGCCAAACAATTGGCGTGTGGGCACCGCACGCCAATTCTTTGGCGTGCGGGGCCCACACGCCAATTTTATTTGGCGTGCGGGGCTCACACGCCAAAAAAAAATGGCGTGTGGGAACCACACGCCATTTTTGGCGTGTGGGCCCCGCACGCCAAATAAAATTGGCGTGCGGGTTGGCGTTGGCGTGCGCCGTTGGCGTGCGTTTATCAACGCCTGGGGGGCTTGGCAATATTGGTTGCTTGGGTAGCCATAGTTAGTTGCTAGCTGGCCTGATCGGTTGAGTTGAGCTGCAGGTTGGCCAAGCAGATGTGAATTTCAATAAGCAGAGATTTGACTTTGATACAAGTTGCCAAGTGGGGCACGAGGGTGATGATTGGGGTCAACCTCATAGAATCCGTATGGGCGTGGAGGCTGATTGCTTGAGGAGTTGTAATGACCGGTGTGAGACATCGTTTGCTGCTGATTTGGTGAATTGTGCGGAATCTGTTTGCATTCGAATGGGAGAGTATGTCAGCACGTGTTACTATATCTACGGTAAAAAAATTATAAAAAAATTGGAAGAGATGTGTTTGAGATGGCCACTTTTGGGGAGGATGGTGTGCGTCTGGGGCTTATATGGGGCCCTTTGAGCTCCCTGGGGGGCTTGAATGGCCCCTTTGGAGCATCAAAGTGAGGTGATGGGCAGAGGCTGGCCCCGTCTCAAGGCCATTGGGCCCTGTCTATTGGGCCAGTTGGGTCTTGGAGAGGGCCCTGGGCCTGTGGGCTTTTTTTCTCCCACAAAATTAAACCCCAAAAATTCCCTTTTTTTTGGTTTTTTTGGGGTTTTTTTCTCATTTTTTGTTTTTTTTTTTGAATTTCTTTTGAATTTTTTTTTTTTTGATTTTTTTTGATTTTTTTTTTTTGATTTTTGATTTTTTTTTTTTTCGGATTTTCAGACTCACCGCTTTGGTTATGACCAAATTGGTGAGCAGTGGGCTGTGTTTGTTGTGGTTCTGGTTGAAAAAACCGGGACCATGAGCGAGCCCCAGTCGGGAATCAGACTCGGGCTCCCTCACGTAATTGAATTGGCCCTCCAATTCAATTATGTGAGCGAGGGATGTGTATATCCCCATACACATAATACATGTATGTATTATGTTTATGGGGATATCGCATGTGATATCCCCCCACACGCCAAACAATTGGCGTGCGGGGCCTACACACCAATTTTATTTGGCATGCGGGGCCCACACGACAATTTGTTTTTGGCGTTTGGGACCCACACGCCATTTGTTTGGCGTGCGCTCCCACACGCCAATTTTTTTTTGTGTGTAGGGCCCGCACGCCAAAAAAAATTGGCGTGTAGGCCCCGCACGCCAAACAAAATTGGCGTGCAGGTTGGCGTTGGCGTGTGCGGCTTGGTGTGCGTTTATCAACGGCCGGAATTGGCAAATCCATATATAGTTAATGAAATGCAATTCTATCCTATAGACCCCCGGGGAAAGGATATCTATGCCCTTCATCAGTGTGAGAAGTGGTGTGAGGATCTACCCCCTGAATTCCGTGTTCAGATGGTCCGCTCTCAAGGGAAGGACTTCTACATTTATGAGCCTGTGGAATTGGAATTCCCCAATTCACCAATTGTGGTTCCAATATTTGTCTACCAATATGGGCCCACATTGTTTGCTAAATGCATCAGGCCAAAAGCTATTGTGCCTGCAAATTTTCCACTTCGGTCAAAACAGTTTGAATTATATCTGACATCTAGCATTCCTCATACCTTGGGATCATACAGACCTCATAGAAATTCCAGTTCAAAACTTTAAAAACATCTACTCAGAAGTTCAAACATATCATGGGGAATCATATTTGGAACTATGTGGACATAAACTGATGGGTAAATACCTGTATTATATCTATCAATAAATACTAATAAATAACAATTTTCTTTTTGGCAGCCTGTGGTCCTGGAACATGTAAACACACAATACCAATACCAAATCCATGGAGAGGCAAAGCTAGTAACAAGATCATCTGCCATGTTCCTATTACATTGTATGCAGATGATACATCAGGAAATAAGTCCAAAAGGTGGAACAAGCATGTATCATATTGCTTTACTCTCAGCAGCCTACCTCCCAAGCTTGCAAACATGAAATACAACTGCCATTTCATCTCCACCTCAAACCAGGCTGGACCATTGGAGATTGCAGAACCAATACTAGAAGAAATAAAGTGGGACAAGAGTTTGAAATTTTAAATTTTTTCATATAAATCTCAATGGGACACCAATAGTTTACTAATTCTTGACTATAAAACTTTCCCCACTTTTCCTAGTGATTTGGCCACTCAAGGATGTTTTGCCTATGATGCATCAATTGAACAGGAAGTCTTATTAATGGCAATACCTCTGTGTTTCACAGGAGATAGTGCCATGGCTGCTGAGATAACCAATACACCCAATCCAGGTGCATCCAACAACCCCTGCCGCTTGTGTCATTTAAAGTGCCCTCAGCGGGAGAAGAAGAGCACTATTACGTACATTCAAAATTTTCTTGGGGTCCCATGTATTCCAGAGAGAAGAAAATGGTCATCAACCATTATGCTCAGTAAAGAACTGTGGCACAGCTCCCAAAATGACACATTAAAGGAATGTGAACGCAAACATCAACTATTTGGCCTACAAGACCGCATCAATATAGAATTGACTGAGCGCAAGCGTGAAAGTTGTGAAGAGAAAAAACGTATTATTGAACTACAGGTAAAAACTCCCAATAGATGTCAGAACCCATATCTATTTCTAAAAGCATTTGATGGTTGCCTAGACACTCCTGTTGAATTTTTACATGTCATCCTCTTAGGGTCAGTCAAATACTTATGGCAAGACTTTATGGGCCACTTGAAGGGGCCACAGCTCCGGAGGCTTGAGGCCACATGGCACTCTTTTGATACGCAAGGACTGAACATTCCCCCTATTCAACCACAATATATGATAGCTCATTACAAAAGCTTTGTTGGGAAAGCATTCCGGGTAGTCCTCCAGGCAGCCCCATTTGTAAAGTTCCCTTTCATGACAGAAGCAAAGAGGAACCTATGGATATCTCTATGCTTTGTGGGAAGCTATGTATTTCAAACCAAAATTCAACACATGGAAACTTATCTGGAAAACTTGAAAATACATGTGGAAAACTTCCTGTATCATATGACCATGATTTCAGGAAGATGGGCAAACAAGCCTAAAGTTCACATGTTACTGCACCTTGGACAATCCATCAAACGCTTTGGACCAGCCAGCCTCTTTGCAACAGAGAAGTTTGAAAGCTTCAATGGAATAGTTAGAAACAGTTCGACACATTCAAACAGGTTGAGCCCATGAAGGGATATAGCCAGAAGCTTTGGTGATAGCCAAATCATGAGATTACTGATGTCTGGTGCCAAATTATACAACCATGAGGAAAGGAGATACTTCAAAGCAACTCCTCTGGTTACTAAAATCTTTCAAGACAATTTACTTGTTCAAAAAACCATGGGATTCAACCAAGAAACCCAGTGTAAAAAAACATAATTTTATCCTAGCCAGCATGGCCATAAGGGGCCTCAGCTGGAACACATACCAGAACTGCTTAGAAATAATCAACCTAATTTTCACATTATTCAGATTGCTTCTGTGAAGCTGAATGAGAAGAATAAAATAAAGGCTGGCTCATTTGTATTAGTGAGAAACATTTTCATTGTCATTTCTTGCCACACACTAATTACTTACTGACCAAAAAGCTGTGTGCTTTGCCACCATCACTAGGAGAATGAACACCTAGACCCCAAAGGAAGTATTGGCTATGTGGAGTCAATTTGGCAAGTTGGACCCAGAAAATATTATGCGAAAATTAACAAGTGCATAAGGATGGGAATTCAACCAGAAAGCCATATGTCTGCAATTGCTAAGGAGTATAGGTTTGTATACACCCCAGTGGAGGTCAGCCATTCCTATTCAATAGGACAGTCAGTTCTTAGTGCTTTGAATAAATTCTTATGCAATATTTCTACCCCATACCAAATCAGAGGATCAAATCCATTTTGAATGTGCAGCATGATTGTTTTTCTGGGAAATGTCCAACAGTTCAAGCTACAATTTTACCAACTGGGCTTCAAGAAGGAGCATGTATCACCCACAAAATCCAACACTCCAGTTTGAATAGATACTTCCAGTTGCCACCACAACTTATCTGATACTAGAAGTGGTCCCATACCAGATCAAACAAAGTTCTTTCTTGCCAACAAGGCCTTTATGTATGGTTTTTGGAAATGGGCCTGTGAAAATCCTTTCTCAAATCCAAATATCTTACAATATTTACTTGGTATTGGCTTGCCATGACTTCTCTTTGTTATATCTCACTTTTCAATATCTGTTTGAGTTTGATGTCTTTTTTTTATTTATCTCTTATCTCTATTTTATCCTTATTTTATACCAGAAATTCCCTCAAGTTTATCTCAGGTTCTATTCTGTTCCTATCCGCTAAAATCCTGTCTCGGATTTTATCCAGATCAGCCTTTTGGTGACAGGTTTAAAACGAATTAATATATTCAATTATGAAACTTATCTCAAATGCAGTAGAAGGAAACCAGAAAAGTAAGATTAATGGTCAGGAAAACAAAAGAATAATAGAATTCTATGACCAAAAAACTTGTTATAATCATAATCATAAAATAAAATAATCAATTTTTGCTGCGTTGTTGCTTACAAAGGGTGGAATCAAAAATATGTTGGGCACTAGTGCCTTTTAGTTTTCTAGAAATGCCACCAAGATTTTTGTTAATTTGAAAAGAACAACCAAAGTGGGTCCAAGTATTTTCTTTTCTATGTTCAAGAGAAGGGGGTTTAGTAGTGTAGTGTTTGAATTGGGTGGTTTGCCAAATAAGTTCTATGATGCTGTTAGACTTGGCAAAATCAATAATATAAGAATTTCTAGGAAAACAGAAACCATGGCCCAAGTCATTGGAGGGAGAGGGGATAGGTTTACCAGTTTTCTTGTCAATATAAGAGAATATACCATAAGTCCAGCCGTTGATGTCTTTTTTATCTTGATGAGGTTTGTTGGGCGTTGATAAACGCACGCCAAGCGCGCACGCCAACGCCAACCCGCACGCCAATTTTTTTTGGCGTGCGGGGCCTACACGCCTGTTTTTTTGGCGTGCGGGCCCTACACGCCAGTTACAATTGGTGTGTGGGAGTGCACGCCAAACAAATGGCGTGTGGGTCCCACACGCCAATTTGCTTTGGCATGTGGGCCCCGCACGCCAAATAAAATTGGCGTGTGGGACCCACACACCAAACGATTGGCGTGTGGGAGTGCACGCCAAACAATTGGCGTGCGGGGCCCACACGCCAATTGTTTGGTGTGTGGGGGGATATCGCATGCGATATCCCCATACACATAATACATAGATGTATTATGTGTATGGGGATATACATATCCATCCCCTCGCTCACGTAATCGAATGGTAGGGACCATTCGATTACGTGAGCGAGCCCGCCGAGTCTGATTCCTTTCAGGAATCAGACCGTCGGTCTGGTTGTTTTCAACCAGAACGACCACGAAATCGAACCCAAACGACGATCACCACCACGCACCAATTCAAAAAAAATAAAATGTGAGTAACAAAAAAAAAAAAAAAAAAAAAAAAAAACAAACAAACAAAAAAAAAACAAAAAAAACAAAAACAAAAAAAAAATAAAAATAAACAAAAAATGAGAAATACAAAATGAGAAAAAAACCCCAAAAAAACCAAAAAAAAGGGATTTTTTGGGGTTTAATTTTGTGGGAGAAAAACAGCCCACAGGCCCAGGGCTCCAAGACCCAACTGGCCCAAAGACAGGGCCCAATGGCCATAAGAAGGGGCCCGCCTCTGCCCATCACCTCCAGTGGGCCCACAGGCCCACTTTGATGCTCCAAAGGGGCAATAAAACATTCAAAGGGGCCATTCAAACCCCCCAGGCAGCTCAAAGGGCCCCGTATAAGCCCCAGACACACATCCCCCCCAAAAGTGGCCCAATGGGCCCATCTCAAACACAATCAATCCCCCACATCTGTTCCAATTGTTTTTTAAGAATTTTTTTTACCATAGATATAGTAACACGTGCTGACATACTCTCCCATTCAAATGCTAACAGATTCCGCACAAATCACCAATTTGACTTCAACAATCAACAATGTCTTCACATCAGACCAGTGAACTAGGACGTGAGATTCATTCCTTTATTTTGTGTATAATATAAGACCCTGGCTCACTCCCACCCACCCTCCCACCATTACACAGGTTTGGATCTCTGGGAAAAATGCACAGAGCTGGCGCGGCACCCTGCGTTGAAACCAGATGAACGTGAAAACCTGCAGAATTGGGCCTCTAAAATAAAGGCTGAATACGAGCAGTCAGACAATGAGAATGAACAAGTCTCCAGAACCCCGGCCCCGGCTAGAAACACCTTAGGCGCCACTAGGCCTGCTCCACCACAGTCCCACCCACGCCCTGAATTTGCAACCGACTCAATGGCATACTTATATGCACACACTCCTGATCCCCTACCTTCACCAACCAACCCAATCCCCACGCTCAATCAATTTGCAAACCAAATCAACAAGGATGTTCACTATGGCCAGCCCAACACAACAAACCCAGCTGATGGATCCCCACGTTGAAGCGGAGAGATGCGGACAGATGTCAAAGGCCACAAGACAACCCTCAACACCTTTGGCCAGTCTTACCTTCAATGCGTACAAACGGCCCAACAACTCATTGGCCAGAGGTCCTCCAAAGCCCCCAATGCGGACGGGAGACAAGAAATTAACAATCCAGCCATCCGGGACAGCTCTGAAGACCCTGACGCAGAGGGTGAAACAGATGACTCTGAAGATGGTGCAGATGACCAGCAAGTCCTCCAATGATTCCTTCATGGACGTCCCAAACCTACCTTCCACCAGGAGCCAGTCCATGAACCGGTGCCACAACAAACCCAATGTTGCTATGACATGGTACAAATTGAAGATCCTACGGTTGAAGACCCGACGAGCAAAAAGGCGCGCCTGGACAACTCTGCTTCTTCTTCTAAAAATACAGGCCCCATGTATAATTTCTTCACCCCTCATCCCACCTCTCACGAATTCATCACTGCGCAATCACTGCAAGGCCTCAGAATTCCACGGAACCCCCCTGTTGCTGGGCCATCAACAGTCAAGCCACCTACCCAAAGACCACCGGGCGAATCAATTCCTCCTCCCCCTGTCCTGACGCCTCCTTGTAAGTCACTCCCCATTGCTTATGCAAACCCATCTTGTAATTAACATCCCTCCTTTGGGCACAGATATGGGTCTATTTATCCCTGGCCCAATGCTTCCAAAAGCATTGGCAGATGATTTGAATGAAAATTTGGCGGGTGGAATTGCGTGGTCACACCGTTCAGCCGAGAAAATGATTGAAAACATAGCATTCATCCTCACACACCTTCGCTCAATGGTCACACCACATCCAACGATGCCACAGGAGTTCAGCCGAGTTGTTTGGAGGGAAGTGGATACACTTCTGAAGGCATGGAAATCTGGTGATTAATCACTTTTTTTCTCACTTGTTCATACATCACAAAGGCTGATATTTGTGTGGTATTCAGAGAGAATTCTTAACCCCACTCAACCTGGTGCTCTCTCTCTGATAACTCCTGAAGTTGTCAACATGGCACAGCTCGAGGCTTCCCAGGAGAACCGGAAGGCGCCGCCGTCCAAACGTGTCCAGACCCACACACTTGCGGCGAATCTGGCCTCATACTTTTCTCCAAGTGACCACACTTATCTCCGGCTGAAAAGTGCTTTGCAAGACTGCTGGCCCTTTGACACATGGAGCAACAGGGCAGTGAATGGCAGCCTCTCCCCCTGGACGAATCTTTGGTGCATACTGCCCATCTTGCATTCCAACGAACTTATGAAAACCTTGGAAGTCACGCAAAGGATGGATCAAGCCCCCAACCAAACACCTCCGGTCTCAAGGTCCTTGGTCTATACTTCACGGGGGCTATGTCAGCCTTGTGTTACACCTGCGGTCTCCTGGCACCAACAAGACCAAAGTATAAAAAGCTTGATGAGTGGTCAACATTAAACACGCGGGAGCAAATGCGGATGCTTGCTGGTCTCCTGGTTTTTGGTCCAACAACCGCCTGTGTCACTAACAAATACGGGTCCGAACGTCCGACTTCTTCAAATGCTTCGGCCTTATTGCAATTTGGCGCCAATGTTCTGAAACATAAGGTCAATAGTGGTAATACTTCTGTGATGCCTCACGGGACTTTGGATAAGCTCCGATTATACTTTCTCAACTTTTTGTGCTCCATGGGATCTAACCGGATTGGTCATGATGGTTTGCCAATGGTTGATTGGAAAAAAACCCATGAAGAGTTTCACAAATGTTTTTCTATTCAAAACCTCCAAATTTTGTTTTCCCAAGATATAGAAATAGCTGTAGCCAACTACCACTTCTGATATATGTACCGGGGGTTGTTTTTTCTTTGGTTTCCCTTTTATTTCTCATTCACATGCCCTTGAGTTGTAATTTCCACCACTGTCTTGCTCATCCACTTGAATGAAAAATCAGACTTAAGTGTTTTTTGAAATATAACCCAAACAGAGTATTATTAATAGGCATCCAAGGAGTACTCATGTGGGTTTGTGGTTTCTACCTTATTGAAGGTAGGTTGTGGCCAATTCTTGATGATATATCAGCATTAAACTATAGATTATCCAGAATTGGGCTATTGGGATTCCTTAGTGGTATCATAATTATTATAGGGCATTAAGGAACAAACCCGGTTTTTCCCCGTTTACACACAGTTTTACGCAGCGGCGACCTCAAATTTGCTGCGCAGCACACGTGGTTTTCCCCTTTTAAACCCTTTTATTTTATTTATGTTTTTGCGGGCGGATTTTGATTTTTTTGCAACATTTTAAAAATGTTTAATATACTTCTAGGGGTGTAGAAATTTATGGTATTTTTTATTTCCCAAAAAAACAATGTCTTCTATTTTTTTTTGCCCATTACATATCAGTTCAGGGATGTAATTCAGGCGTATATTCACCATTTGTAAGCATTTTCTAGCTGTTATCAGTAGTGTTGATAACAATTTCTCTTCCTTATACGTATTATTTGTGTGCGCATTCTTAGTCTGTACTAATGTCTCTTTGTTGTTAATGACATGTATTATTTATTAATAAATTATTAGCCCAGTTCACGTAGGGCTGTTTTATGCACATTTCATAAAATCTAATCTGCTCATGCCTTAAAATTTTAAGCATAAAAATTCAACTTGCGCTGCTCGTGTATACACTCACCTCCCTTAAAAAATCTAATCAAAGTCCCAAACCGCTCACTCCCCCCCGACCGGTCCAGCATTCACCCAACTACTCTACACCTCCAACTCAACACACCACACACCTCAAGAAAACCAAACACGCAACATGGAATCTCAGCTCCCAAGCTTGGTATGTCTTTTTCTCATCTCTCATGTGTAATGTGCAGTTGATGTATTTTTTTTTAAATTAAACCTTGCAGTCACCCAGCTCAAGTACAAATGTTGGAGATTTAATATTGGACTCGGCATCATCACAGGTTGAGTCATCTCAACAGATGAATAGTATGGTCATGGATCACCCTGATGGCTGTCATCCTGCCGAGGTGTGTTTCTCTTTGAATTTATCTTTCTCTTGTGGGTTGATGATATCTGATTGACAGACAATTTGTTCGTTCTCTTGTTTCAGTTGGATAACTGTCTACAGCTGAACTTGTCAAGTATGGATCTAGCCGAGTCGACTACAAACCCCTCCCAAACAACATCTTCCACCGGTATTGGCAAGACTACGCCACCCCCAGCAAAACGCCGCCGTCGTACAAAGGCCGAGATGGCTGTGGCTCGTGCAGAGGAAGAACAGGCACGCCTGCGCAAGGAACACAAACGAGAGATGGAAAGGCTAATTAAAGACCAACAATCATTATTGAAGGATCAAGAGAAGCAGTCAAAGAAGCAACAGAAGCTAGCCCGAGCCGCTCTGGCAAATGGAAAATCGCCTCAATCATCTCAACCTGAGAATGACGACCGAGGGAAATTTTTTACATGCAACGATTACAACAACGTCTTGACGTACCTGGAGGATCCAAAAAACTATACAGCCTTGTATAACGATGGCTCGCAAACTACACTTGGTGTGAAACAGATGACAAGGTCTCAAGCGTTTGAGGTCTTTGCCTCATGGATGAACCAACTCAACCCCGATCTCTTATTAAATGGAAGGCGTCTTCAACAAAGGATTGACCGATGGAAGAAGAAGTACCTTGATACAAAGAAATACGAGGAAAATACCGGAGCCGGTATTGAGAATTGTGATGGACCCCAAACTCTCTACAATCCCTTGGAGGCCAAATGTATGTGCTATCACCGCCTTGATGATCTCCTCAGAGAAAAGGCCAATGGCACAGCGATGTACGAGTTTGACCTTTTGCAACCGCATCAAGAAATCGAGTTCTCCGGAGATGAAGATGGCAACAAGGAAATTGATAATTTTGATCCAAACGAGGCGACAAGCTCAGAACGGCAACCGATGTCTCCAGATCCCATTCAAAACACCCCAACTTCATTGGGGTGGGAGGCAACCCAAGATAGCACACTGGATGAAATAAGCATCCATTCGAACTCGTTTTCACAGACGACTCCTGCTGATGGAACGGCGTCACTTCTATTCCCCACTAAGAGCTCAACTCCTCCAACGAAAACTGGCGCACGCGGGGCTCCTCCAACTTCCAGCAGGGTTTCCCGAGCAACGCCGACTCCTCCACAACATAATGCGAAGATTTCCTTGGCTACCGCGTTCAGTGGATCCACCAATGGCCGGTTTAAGATCCTTGAGCAAAACATACAAGTTGAGCAAGAGAGAATGGATCGTGAGGATAAGCGAGCTGATAAAAATGACGCGCGGGAGGATCGAAGAGATGACAGAGAGGAGAATCGATGGGTTAAACAGCTTGAGTGGGAACGGGAGCGGTACAATTGAGATGAGCAGCGTGCAATTGCCAAGGAGGAAAACGAGGCCAGAATGAGAGAAGAGAAAAAAAAATGGTGATGGAGTTAATTGCAAATGGTAAATCAGTTGCCGAAGCAGAGGCTATTTTCCGTCTCATCTATCAGTGAACTTTCTTGTCTTGTCTCTCTTTCGACCTTTATCTTTTATGTCTCTTTATTTTTATTATATCTTATTTTTATTATATCTTTGTGTCTCTTTATTTTCTACGCGATCTAAATTTCGGAACTCTGGTACTTGTTCCTGTTGATCTTCATATCTTTCTTATAGCGAAGCGCCCTCGTTCCGAGCTGGTTTTCTGATCTGTGTGTATTTTTGCATGGGTACAATCATGTGTCCAAATCCATCTGGTCAGAAACCACGTTCCAACAAGGGCGTTGATAAACGCACGCCAACGGCGCACGCCAACGCCAACCTGCACGCCACTTTTTTTGGCGTGCGGGGCCTACACGCCAAAAAAAGTGGCGTGTAGGTCTACACGCCAATTTATTTGGCGTGTGAGACCCACACGCCAACAATGGCGTGTGGTTCCCACACGCCAATTTTTTTTGGCGTGTGGGCCCGCACGCCAATTTGTTTGGCGTGCAGGTCCCCTCTCACTCACGTAATCGAATGGGAGGGCCCATTCGATTACGGGAGCGGGCCGGCTGACGAGGTTATACAACCTCGTCAGCCGGGAGGACTTCCTCCCGGCACGAGGCTGTATACCTTGTCGGCCGGGAGGACTTCCTCCCGGCCGACGAGGTTATACAACCTCGTCGGCCAGGAGGAAGTCCTCCCGGCACGAGGCTGTATAACCTTGTCGGCCGGGAGGAAGTCCTCCCGGCCGACGAGGTATACAGCCTCGCCGGCCAGGAGGACTTCCTCCTGGCTGACGAGGTTGTATAACCTCGTCAGCCGGGAGGAAGTTCTCCCGGCTGACAAGGTTATACAACCTCGTCAGCCAGGAGGACTTCCTCCTGGCCGACAAGGTTGTATAACCTCGTTGGCCGGGAGGAAGTCCTCACGGCCGACGAGGCTATACAGCCTCGTCAGCCGGCCTGCTCACGTAATCGAATGGGACCTCCCATTCGATTACGTGAGCGGGATCCCCCCACACGCCAAACAATTGGCGTGTGGGAGCCGCACGCCAATTGTTTGGCGTGCGCTCCCACACGCCAATTGTTTGGCGTGTGGGAGCGCACACCAAACAATTGGCGTGTGGTTCCCACACACCAATTTTATTTGGCGTGCGGGGCCCCCACGCCAAAAAAATTGGCGTGTGGGAACCACACTCCATTTTTGGCGTGGGTCTCACACACCAATAAAATTGGCGTGTAGACCCCACACGCCACTTTTTTTTGGGCGTGTAGGCCCCGCACGCCAAAAAAAATTGGCGTGCGGGTTGGCGTTGGCGTGCGCGCTTGGCGTGCGTTTATCAACGCCCTTCCAACAACATCAAAGTGTCATCAAACAGAAACAAAAATAAAATAAAAAACTGGTTTGAAAATAATAGGTAAATTGACGAAACAGAGAAATTTTCTAACAAAAGATAAATAAAAATTATAATCTTACTTATTTATAGTTTAGAGAAAAAACATTGAGAGCATAACATGTAATGTAAGAGAAAAAACATGAAGTTACAAGAGAGAATGGATAATCATTCAGGCTGGGAGAACTCCCTTTTTATAGTTGAACTGTACACAATCAGCGGTCAAACGAGTCCGAAAAGTCTCCGCGTCTTCCGTGGGGTCAGTTGGGCAACCACGATTGATGTAATCCATGTGATCCAAGACTGTCCGATCCTCCACATATATCTCTATCCATTGGTCGCCAAGCTGGGCGAGCATATTGTGGAGGATGATGCAGGTGTAGAGCCATGCAGCAAATTGTCGCATATCGCTGCGACGATAGAGATGTAGACGCATCTCTCTCAAGGAAGACCAGCGAGATTTGAGGACTCCAATCGTGTGTTCATTTCGGACGCGAGACTTGGCAAGGCAGTAGTTGAAGCTTGAGTTGATGGGGTTGTTTGCTGCTGGAACCTTGTATGCTGGTATGCAAGTATTAGTCAACTTGTCAGCTTGCTACTATGACAGAGCAACCTGTCACAAGTTTCCCACAAAATTATTATAAAAAAATATAGAATATCAAATAATATTTAGAATATTATTTGATATTCTGAATCTACACTAAATTTAACCTAGGGTACCTCACTCACAGGTACCCCTAATTCCCACTCCTTCACTATGTAAATTAGCAAAGAGGAATTAGCAAGTACCTTTTAAATAAAAAGTACTTGCCGTAATTAAATGCTTATACATATATATACATATGCTTAAACCCCATTTCCAGTCACGGAAATGAGGTGTTGTGTAAATTAGGAGAGATAGTGTAAATACACCGTGTTTTACTCAAACCCCGCGTACCGCAGTCCGCAGAACTTGAAGTTCAACCCGCGTGTCTGAAAGCCCGTGCCAAAGTTAGGATACAAGCCCCCGCGCAAGCATTAAGCCCCTTACAGACTCTCAGCTTGGCACGCGGACTCCCCAGTCACTCAGGTACACCAAATCAGTAAAAACACGCCCCAGTGACCTCATTACATATGTTACATAGTAATAAGGTTACTGAGGATTAAATAATCAATTATACTAGATTGTATTATTATTTATACATATAATTAAAATATACTGACTGAACAAACAGTACAAACAATACTGTGGCTTATTATAAAATACAAATAAGCCACTAGTATCAAATCTATAACAACCAGTCTGATGTACTACAGACTGTAAGACAATATAAATATAAAAATACATTAATAGAATCAATTGGTGACGTGTATTCAAAGCAGGGGCTGCTGAAGCGTCACCAAGAAAGCAAAAATGGCCAAAATGTGGTCCAAAGATCCCACAAGTTGGCCAATAATACCTACAGGGTCCCCAGGGGGAACTCTAGACTATTTAAGGAGCTCTTCAACCGCCCAAAGAAGGCTCCTCATGCTTCCCAATACCCACTAACAAACCTTACCCACTTATTATTAGATACACATCTTTATAACACAGTCTGGTAAGCTTCTTAGTAGTTATTCTTTAGCCCTGTCTTCCCCAACAACTTCACAGTGACCACCCAGCTCCTCCATCCATCCATCCAAGCGCTTCAAACTGTCCAGTTTCACCCAGAGATCCCCAAGATCCCTCAAGGTTTATTACTAGTAAGTAATAACCCTTTTCTTGAAGATATTCCCCACTTTCCTTTCCTGGGATTAAACCACCCTGTTCCAACAGGCCCCAGTGTTCCAGGTACCTAAATCCTCTGCAATTTATTTGTAATATACCTTAGAGGATCTAAACCACCCCTGATTTATCAGGCCCCTCTGGTTTTTATTATATTAAATTTATTTAATATAATTATTACCACCTTTTTCTTTTCTCTAAATTTTTTACGGCACAATTCCCCCCATATCTTTTGGGAATTGCACCTTTTGTACCTTACCCAGAGTCTTTGTACTCTTTCCATCTATCCTTGCACCACCTGTAGCTAGAAGGACTTGTCCTTGGCATCAGGGAGGCTGACACAACTCGTAAGCAGAGTAAGCCAACAAGTATTGACCTGCATACAAAGAGGAATAGAGAATTGAATCAATGAACTAATTTTAAAGCCCAACTAATGAAATGCTTACCGTTGTCAAAGTAATCAGAAGGGAATTGATGCAGATGCATCCTTTTGTAAACTCGGCTGTCTCCACATGATCCTGGCCAGCCGGTGATAAACAAGGTGATATACTTGTCACAGTTGCATACGATCTGAGCATTAATTGAGTATCTTCGTTTCCGGTCGTAGAATACTTCTCCATCATATCCAGGGCGCTGGAACAAGGGAATCGTAGTGCCATCCACAAACCCAACACAACCGGCGAAACCCTCTTCCCTCATGACATCTGATATCTCGGCTCGGCGATCTTTATCGGGCCACATAACGTATTTTCGCCCCAGAGAAGTCAACGCTTCAATAACCCAACAAGTTACTTTGATGACGGTGCCTCTTCCAACATTCAATGTCCTTGAGAATCGCCCCCCCACGATGCCCCATTGCCATTTGACCCCAATTGTGTCGAGTGTAAGTGCTAGTTGATGTGCAATGGGAAGTTGGGGTCGAATTCCACCACGATGGAAGACACAATTCGTATAGATTGAATTGAGAACTTCTACAAATCCTGGTTTGGTTGTCCTTGAGGCCTGTCGGAAGTCTGCATCTGGCATGTCAAACAATTTTTGCATGTCAAACTCGTCACGGGTTATTGGTGTAGGACGGGGATGGAGGTATCGGTTGATGAGGAGGATTTGTAAGATTTCTTCAAACAATCCCCGATCACTGAGGAGGAAACCGTACATAAGTTGAAGAGTCTTGCTACGGGGGAAAACAGCCTTCGCTTCCAATAAGATAGATTTATTCCCAAAGAGGGCGGAGTCGACCATGTCGTCAATTTCAATGTGTTCCAGCCAGACGATAACCAAAAATATGTCTCGAATGATGCATTGTCGTTTGGTATGTCCTCTCATTTCACTAACACAGGGAGGAAAACAATTTTTAGAATGGAAAGAAACAGATAGGATTCAAATACACTTACAGGTATGCCGGGATAGTTGACTCGACTTGGCGGCTGGGAATAGTTGATGTTTGAAGGGGAGAGGAGTGTGCTGAGGAGAAGTGGAACAGTTCGGGGGAATAGGGGAAAAACGTTGAAGGAGACTTGTGATGATGGTTGCTGTTCCATCTGCTCGTTGCAAGATAGGGGTTGCTTGTCAGGATAAAATCCCGGGGGGATTTTATGGTAAAATTATATCGTTGTAAATTTGTTATTTGCCGATGAGCTGCTACGTGAACTGGGCTATTAACTTGCAATTATGTCTCTTGCTTTTTATTTTATTTATTTATTTTATTCATTTCATTTATTCTAGAGCATTAATAAAAAAACCTGGTTTTTCCGCGTTTACACCCGGTTTTCTGCGCAGTGCACCCAGTTTTCTGCATTTACACCCGGTTTTTGTTTATTTAATAAACAACATGTAACACTCCAAGGCATCATGCAATGTACCATACCTCTGTGTATAATTGTATTTCCATTTCTGTGTCATGAAATCTGATAAGAAGTTAATTTTATAATCAGTATTTGTTTCCAATGAATTCTTCACCCTCTAAAGTGTATGAATCCATTTAAAAACTCCCTGAATATCTTGAAAGACAGACGTGAAGGTGTTTGGAAATAAATTGAGTCCAAAAATCATAAAAATCCAACCAGTGATTTAAAAAAAAAACTGTTAGTCACATTAAGTTCTAAACCCCTTAAAGTGCTTTAAAAAAGTTTAAAAAAATGTTAAAATGTTGAGAAATCCTGGAAATTAAGCTGTGAGGATTTTTTATGAAAAAACCGGGTGGATTGGCCAAAAAAAATGGAAGACATGGTTTTTTTGCAAATAAAAATTACCATAAATTCTAAACCCCTGTAAGTATGAGAAATAATTTAAAACTTGAAAAATAATGAAAATCCGCCTGCAAAAAATTAAATTAAAAAAAAACCGGGTGGATTGGCAAAACAAATAGAAGACACAGTTTTTTTGCAAATTCAAAAATTACCACAAAATTCTACACCCCTTTAGTATAATAAATAAATTAAAATTTTGATAAATAATGTTTACTTGTTTTACTTATTTAAAATGCCGCCCTCCATATTTTGTTTTGTTTTGTTTTGTTTATAGTCCTTGTTTTATTGTTTATTTTATTTTTTTAAATAAAATATCAAATGAGGATGATTGGGGAGGTCACACGCGCATCAGTCGCGCTCACGTGCATCAAATGCCGCGCTCCACGTGCTATTGCTTAAAAATTAACAATTAAAAAAAACCTGTGTAAATGCGGAAACCCGGGTGCACTGCGCAGCCGCAGCTGCGCAGAAAACCGGGTGTAAAAACGGGAAAACTGGGTTTTGTTATTAATGCCCTTATTATATTAAAGGGCCCTTTATTAATATTAATAAAATATTAACTTATCATTGTGTATGTGTCATTTGTTATTGTCACATCTTATAAGTATTATTTACTATCAATAGAGTAACCTGATTATTCATGTGTTAGTTAATCACGTATTATTAATTTAAGTATATTATTTAGTGTAA